>CM076571.1:946406924-946554026 GCA_034641835.2 Pinus albicaulis | reverse complement strand
CACAACAACCCTTCAATCAGTAGATGAGTCAACCCAAGTCAACTCTGCAAAAGTCAACGCTGTCCTGAAAAGTCAACGCAGGGGAAGCAAGCTAAAAGTCAACGCAGCAGCAAAACGGTCAACCCTTTGACCTCGATTTTTGTGCCAGGTAGTACGGCCTTCATAAATCGAACCTTCCACAAGTTTTCAGCTTGTTTGGACCAAGCGTTGACCAAAGTCAACGCTGGTCAAAGTTTCTGCGAAACCCTAGCTGCAGAAAATCCGTACTTCAGCTCAGCCGTACAATTTTTCCTCTTCGTCCTTCACACGTGTGGCTGAAACTTGTCTTTAGGTAGCTCGTACTATTTGATGAGAAGAGAAGATGATGAGTTGTGATGATGATGAAATGCTCTTCAACTTTTCCTGTATTTATATCAATCATGAGGGTGTGTGACACATCTGTTGGGCATGCGAGCCTACATTACAAAACTGGCCGACCTTGCACATATAATTTATTAAAAATAATAAATTCAAAATATAAGTTCTGCTCATCGGATTAAGACATATTTTATATGGATTTTACATCTCCCAGAAAGAGGAATCCAACAAAAATATTAGCTTCTTAATCTGAGCATCTTAACATGGAGTTTGGACCTAGTTGTCCAAATTTAACACTCCCTCTCAACTAGGGAGAACTCCATCTATTAGTGCAATCAACATCGTGCGTCATCCCGCCGAAACTTGCTTTGTTGGCTTCTTTATTTCAGAACAGAAGTGGGTCAGTCACAAAGACATCATCCCCCGACTGACATAGTCAGTCCAGAGGTCCCAGACCTCACAAATCTTGATCCCAGATCAAGTGGTTGGACCGTGCCATCCTAGATAGAGAGTACGGCAATCTCTGATGCGTCCATCAGCCTTTGCTAATAGTCTCTAACTTTTCCACACCTCATTGGCCAAATGAGAGGTACTTCCCATGAGCCCTGAACTCAATGGGTAGGATGCATACGGGGCACAGAAAATGAGAGGTGAACCAACTCAAAATCACAACGGTGGGGTCCAAGCACACCACCAAGGTTGGAAAGCCTAGCCTTGTGGTTGCCCATAGCTCCAAGAAGCTCTCCCCAAAGCCCCCCAGAGCTCCCAGAGCTCATCGTCCAACAGGACCCACATCATAGGGTCTTTCCACGATTCCAAGATTCTCACGGAAGGTTAGGAACATGACCTTCCCCTAGGGCATAGTGAGAATATCCGCGACCTGCTCATCAGTTCCTATATGATCGAGCCTTACGGCGCCTCGCTGTACCATATCCCAGATAAAGTGGTACCAGCCATCAACATGCTTGGATCAATCATGGAACCCGGGATTCTATGACAAATGAATCCCCCTCTGGTTATCACAAAGGATAACGGTGGCATCTAGCACATGCTCGAACAACTCTCAAGGAGCTTTCGCAACCAAGTGACTTCACAACAGGCCATACATGTTACAATGTATTTGGCCTCAGCGGTGCTCAAGACTGCCGACTTTAGATTCCTGCCCGAAGCAGATCTACATGTGAAGTAGCATCCAGATGTGCTCTTGCGATCCACCACACTGCCAGCCCAATCGGCATCAGTATATCCACGGAGTGTCATACTCTCGGCAGTGTATCTCAGCCCATGGTCTGTCGTGCCTCAGAGATATCTCAAGAGTTTCTTGGCACCAACCCAGTGAATGTTATGATCAACCATGTGTTGACTCAAAGTGTTCACTGCACAGCATATGTTCGAACAAGTGTTCATTGAGAACATCAGGGTCCTATGAGTTCACGATACTCAGTAGGACGGGCCCAGCAACGTTGCTCCTCAACTTCTTAAAGTTGAGTTCCATCGGTGTCGACACGGACTTACAGTCCACCATTCCAAATCTTTTCAGAAGCTTCACAATATATTTTCCTTGAGAAAGGAAAATCTCTCCAGGTCTCTGCCAGACCTCCAGGCCTAGTAAATATTGCATCAGTCCTAGGTCCTTCATCTCGAATTCAGCAGCAAGCTCCCTCTCACATTGATGAATGAGAGGGTCATCACCAGTCAGGAAGAGGTCATCCACATATAGTACTAGAATGAGAGGCTTCTCTTTCACAACCTTGAAGTATAGGTTCGGATCAGCATTACTTCGAGTGAAGCCCAGCTTCATCAAGTAACTATCCATCCTTTCGTACCAAGCTCAGGGTGCTTGCTTTAACCCATAGAGGGCTTTCTTCAACCTGCAGACATAAGTGTCTCGATCTTGAACTTCAAATCTCAGAGGTTGTTCCACATACACCTCTTCCTTTAGTGCACCATGCAGAAAAGCGGTCTGGACATCCATCTGATGAAGACTCCATCCTTGCGTAGCAGCAAGGGCTATGATTGATCGGATGGTGGTATATCGTGTCACAGGTGCAAATATATCGTCATAGTCAATTCCTTCCTTTTGAGAGAAGCCACGGGCAACAAACCTTGCCTTAAACTTTTCAGCACTCCCATCAGATCCATGTTTGATTTTGTAGAGCCATTCCGCAGTGACAACAGATTTGTCCTTCGGTCTCGGGACCACATCCCAGACATCATTCTTCATAATAGACTCATATTCTTCATGCATAGCATCCTTCCAGACTTGATGCTTGATGGCTTTCTCAAAAGATCCAGGTTTTGCGAGAGAAGTCATCAGTAAATGTCATATAGTAAGAACATCCCCCCAGGGATGTTACAGGCAACATACCAGAAATATCAGAATGGACCAGTTGCAATATCTCAGATGTCTGTGTGACACTTGAGGGGAAAGAAGGTCCCCTTGTTATGTTATATTCTTCAGCACAGCCCTTACATACACCTTCCTTGCTTCGGGAAGGGCTTTCCAAATCTACGGTGCCATAGTTCGGTTTGTCGGATAGTATCACAAGTCATAGCTCCCAACGGACTCCCTCCAACCCGATAGAGTGTACCAACCCTAGAACCAATTGAGATAGCTTCCTTGAAGCTCTTCTTCCACATGAGCACCTTTCCATCAGAGAAAGTTACATTGAATCCTTTGTCTTCCATGGCAGATACAGACACAAGGTTCTTCTTCAATTTGGGTACATAGAGTACATCTTGTAGACGGAGAACTTGTCCTTGAGACAAGTGAAGGGTCACAGTCCCGGTCCCTTTTACAGGATAAGTGGCATTATCCCCAAGGATAATTTCTAGATTAGTATCCCTTTCAACCATGTCAGAAAGTGCTTCCTTGAATCCGGGGATATGTCTTGAGGCACCACTATCAATTAGCCAGACATCCATCGTGTCGGGCAGAGATGCAGCTGAGAGAGCAGATACCAGAATATACTCATTTCTTTTATCAACAACATGAGACTCCTCATACCTGGTATTTCTGGACCTCTTAGAAGGTTGATTGTTTCCTCCAAAGTGAGCCTTCCTCTTTCCTTTGGATTTGTCATTTCTTTGATTCCCATTTCTTCGGTTGTTGTTGTTATCGTCACTATCGGGAGAATCCTCCTTGAAGGGGCATTCTCTAGCATAGTGTCCAGGCCTATGGCAGGTGAAACATTTACCCTTCTTCTCTTGAGTCTTTGTCCTTCTTTTGTCCTTAGAACCACCAGAGTTCTTCTTTCGGGAATGAGCACCATAGGCAACATTTCTTTCATTATCAAATTCCTTCATCCTTGTTTCTTCTTGCATACATCTTGACAGAAGCTCATCAAAGTTAGGAATGGTATTATTGTTGAGAATGGTAGTTGTGAATACTTGCCATTCATATGGAAGTCCTCCAAGTGCGGTGAGAACCATCTCACGATCAGCTATTGTCTCCCCAATAGCTAGCAGATTGTTCCTGGTCTCGGTCAACTTCATAAAGAAAGTTTGAATAGACTCGTCTCCCCTTCTTCATATTCTTCAACTTGTTCTTGAGGAATAGCACTTGGTTCACATTGTTTACTTGGAACATAAGTATCAATTTGTCATACATCTCCTTGGATGTGCCTAGTTCAGATATGTAGGCAACCAGACTCTTATTTATGGATTCCCTGATCAGCAGCTTTGCTTTGATTTCTCCCTTCTTATACTTGTTTCTAACAGCAGCAGAGGCATTTGGATGGAGGTTCTTGAATCCTTCCTTTCACATGATCCAAGAGATCATGATCTTCTAATTTGAGATCTAATATCATCTTCCAGGGATGGAAGTCATCACTTCCAGTCAGCTTGTCATTCTCCTTGAATTCAAGATTAGTGGAACCCATTTCCACGATGATGATTGCTATAGATTGAGTTTGTCTTCACCTCAGCTCCGATACCATGTAAAGTTTTGTAGATGTTCTATGCTAGTAGCAATTTCACTTTACTTTCAGCAATCATACAAGTAGGTAAGCAAAATGCAGATAGAACATATAAGTAGATCTTACAGAAGACAAATCAGAAACAGGAAAAATGTGTGTATTCGTTTCGGCGGTCAACAGGATGCTTCAACCAGCAAAGTCTCCTTTGGTCAGCCAGCCAAGCATGTGTCACAACAACCCTCCAATCTGTAGATGAGTCAACCCAAGTCAACTCTGCAAAAGTCAACGCTGTCCTGAAAAGTCAACGCAGGGGCAGCAAGCTAAAAGTCAACGCAGCAGCGAAACGGTCAACCCTTTGACCTCGATTTTTGTGCCAGGTAGTACGGCCTTCATAAATCGAACCTTCCACAAGTTTTCAGCTTGTTTGGACCAAGCGTTGACCAAAGTCAACGCTGGTCAAAGTTTCTGCGAAACCCTAGCAGCAGAAAATCCGTACTTCAGCTCAGCCGTACAATTTGTCCTCTTCGTCCTTCACACGTGTGGCCGAAACTTGTCTTTAGGTAGCTCGTACTATTTGATGAGAAGAGAAGATGATGAGTTGTGTTGATGATGAAATGCTCTTCAACTTTTCCTGTATTTATATCAATCATGAGGGTGTCTGACACATCTGTTGGGCATGCGAGCCTACATTACAAAACTGGCCGAACTTGCACATATAATTTATTAAAAATAATAAATTCAAAATATAAGTTCTGCTCATCGGATTAAGACATATTTTATATGGATTTTACATCTCTCGGAAAGAGGAATCCAACAAAAATATTAGCTTCTTAATCTGAGCATCTTAACATGGAGTTTGGACTACACTAAGGGCAATGAAATCCAGTTGAGTGGGTTCACTAACGCAGATTGGATTGGAAGCACAGTGGATCTGTAAAGTACCAGTGGGTACTGTTTCAGTCTCGGATTAGGAATGACTTCCTAGTGCAATAGGAAACAGAAGTTCGTCGCACTGAGCTCAGCCGAGGCAGAGTATATGGCAACAAGCACAGCTTCGTGCGAGGCCATATGGCTTCGTAAACTGCTCTTGAACTTACTCAAGAAGAGGATGGAACCGACCGGAATTATGTGTGATAATCAGAGTTGCATCAATCTCTCTGAGAATCTTGTGTTTCATGACCGGTCGAAGCACATTGACATTCGGTACCACTTCATCAGAGACTATGTCCAACGGGGAGTTGTACAGTTGAAGTACACTCCTACAGGAGAACAGGTGGCAGATATCCTCACCAAGGCTCTGAGTAAGATTAGGTTTACTTACTTGATTAAGTTTACTTACTTCAAAGAAAAGATGGGGATGGTCGAGAACCCTTTCCAGTGAAGGAATGGGTGGTCTACAGAGACAGAGGGAGCTGCAGTACGGATGAGGCAGTGGCAAAGATAGTGTCACAGCCAACAGTACAGAGGGCAGTAGCGCGGGGGTGAGAGGTAGCAGCCAGGACATCAGCAGCACAGCAAATGCTTTGGAATCATAGCAGTATGGTTGGTACCTTGCTTGAACACTTTCCTCGCTAAAAGGGAGTGTTGATTTTATAGCATCGGGAAGTGTTCCAGGTCTCAAATTTTGAGAGGCTTGGACAACAGTATTCCAGAGAACCCAGAAATCGTTTGTGGAAATTCCACTCGAATTTTGTTTTATTAAAATAATTAATATTTTAATGTATTCCCCAAGTCTAAACTTAGGGAATTAAATAATTAAAGGTTATTAATAAAGCAGAGTGTGAATCTTCTAAAAAACGAAGATCAAGTCATCTTTTAATCTGAGCCATTGATTAAAGATATAATCTGGGTCATTGATTCATCAGCGAGAAGACTATAAGAGAAGGCTTGAGGTTCATTTGGAAAGCAAGTCGGGCACATTCTCAGTACCCGAAGGAATTTGATTTTGAAGTAAGAGAATTCGATTTCAGAGGGTGAGCCTGTAGAGCCGGGTTTGCAGAGACAGAAGGAGGAGGGAGAAGTCGGCAGAGGCGGAGAAGAAGGAAGACAGAAGACGAAGGGAAGGCAGAGCTGAGCAGTAGCACTAGCCCTCCACGCGACTTACGCAGTCCAGGCAGTGACTGCGCAGAGGGGCTATGCAGATTGACGTAGAGGGGCTACGCAGATTGACGCAGAGGGTGCAGGAGGTCATCCCATGTGTCGAGAATTCTTCCAAATTGTCCAAAAAAATCATATCAAGTGTATGCTATTGATTCTGCTCGTCATGAATTCTGTAAATGATCTTTTCACTGTTGAAGATTAATACAAACCCTCATCTGCTGCACCAGATTTCCCACATTGGGTTTTTCCGGGAACAATTGTCCAAAAATAATTGTATTCATGTGGTTGTTTCTATTGTGCTATATGTGTTTTAATTTGTTCTTCTGCTTTTGATTAGAGTGAATACTACAGATGTGTTTATTTCAAAATTTATTGAAGCATCTGTAAATAACTTATCATAATAAGTAGCCAAATAAACCAACTACTATAGTAACAATTTTCAAAGTGAAAATTCCACATCACGCTCCAAAGTCCAGAGTATTCGCTCTCTCCTTGAGAAAATCGCTTTCCCAAAAAAGATGTAGTTGCCTCTCTCCCTTGTGTTCTTGTGTCTTCACCTGTTCTCTAGGCTTCTTTTATAAAATTCATTAAGCCCAAATCCCTAACACTAATCTCCCTTCTAGAAGATCTTGAAGTTCAAAGGTTAAAATTATTTCTAAGTCACTTAAATAATTAAATTATTTATCCTTAGAAAATGATTTAATAGTCCACAATAATTAATTGACCTTGATTACTCTACTTTTCCTAAGACTTAGGAAAGAAGACATAAATCACTTACTCTGCCAAGCAAGCATTTAAAGAGGCAATAAATCATTTTCCATGTGCTATGACACCAAGCCTATGTAGAAGACATTCTAAAGCTACTACAAGTTTCAACACTCCCTCCTAGCAAGGAAGAGATTCTCCATCACCCCCAGCATATCTCAATACTTCACAAACTTCCCTTTCACTAGAGGCTTAGTGATAATATTAGCCACCTACTCCTCTATGGAAAAGTATTGTAATCTCACAACATCTCTCTAGACCCTGTCTCTGATGAAGTGATATATGATATTAATGTGCTTGGATCAATCATGAAACACGGGTAATTATCACAACGAATCACCGTTGGCCCCATCTCCAAATCAAATAGTCCTGCAAGCATCTTACAAAGCCACACTGCCTCGCAGCTCACCATATTCGTTGCCATGTACTCTGTCTCTGCTGAACTAAGTGCCACGAATTTTCGCTTCCTACTGTAACATGAGATCATAGTTGATCCCAAGCTAAAGAAAAATCCATACGTGGATTTTCTGTCCACAACACTCCCTTCCCAATCAAAATTTGTGTACCCTTGCAGCTCCACTCCTCCAACTCTAAAATATCTCGGTCCAAAGTGTTGAAGTATGTAGTTATGGTCAGTCTTCATGATAATAAAAGCATGGAAGTATTTGATTTAATAAGATTATTATTTAATAAGCATGTTCTTCGTGCTTTTTATTTGTTAAAAGAAAAGTCATGAAAGGCTTGTTAGTCATGGCCTTTGCAAAAGAATAAAATTGAATTTTTATAGTCTATTTATGTGTCCTCCAAATTACCAAGTCGACTCTCCAAGTGTGAGGTTGGCTCAGCTTCATGTGTCACCCATTCGCTTGAGTAGAAGACTATAAATATCCCATATGTATCCTCCCAAAAGGGCACTTCGGATCAGCTTATATATCTCTGAAATGTGAGGTCTATCTGAGGCTATATATCTTTGTGGAAGCTGAAGATCTTAGGCTACATATCTCTATAAAGGAAAGCGAAGTCTAAAGCAATATCTCTGAGGAGCAATGTGAAGTATCTCTTTGGCATGACATATTTGTGTTTGAGGCATCTTATCCTGGAGATCTTGGACAGTTGGCTTGGGATTTGGAGAATGGTTATCTAGTTACCACTGACTTGGATTTCTCCCTGGCCACTGACCTAATCTCTGGTGTCTTTTGTCTCTAGTGCACTATGATCTCTACTTTCTTTATGTTTTTGAATGTCCAATTGCTAGATGACATAATTGAATAATGTAAATGCTAAAAGGAAAAATATATCAGTCACAAGTAATTATCATGATTAGAAATTCAATTTGCAATCGAATTTCAACACAAAGCGCAACGTACCTCGCAGGTATCTCAGTGCATGCTTTGCTACAACCCAATGAACTTGTCTCAACTCCACCATGAACTAGTTGAGTGTGTTCACAGCAAAACATGTATTCGGCCTAATGTTGACCAGATACATTAATGAACTTATCAGCTGCCTATATTGTGGGATCCACCAACTCGCCTTCAGAAGCACTTAGCTTCTTCAAGTTAGTGATCATCAGTGTAGACATAGGCCTACAATCCTCCATCCTGAACCTCCTCAAGATCTTGACTGCATATTTTCTTTGTCTAAGGAAAATCTCTCTTGGTTGTTGCCACACCTCCAATCCCAAAAAGTAGTGCATCAAGTTGATGTCCTTCATCTCGAACTCCAAAGAAAGATCCTCCTTGCACATCCCTACGAGCTTCTCCAATCCAATCAAGAAGAGATCGTCCACATAAAGTACCAAGATGAGTGGCTCACTATTGGAGCGGGGTCCCCTGGGCACATTCTTTGATGTAAATTTGTATAAGTTTTGCGTATGCGTGTTGCGCGAATGAGTCAAGGGGCTTTGGGGTGGGTCAAAGTCCCTATTTTTAATGTAAATGGGTTTAAGGGTAAACTGTGAGCCTCAAACCATGGTTTGAGACCATAGTATCTGCGCGCTAGAAGAATATAAATAGATAGATCGAGTCTAACTAAGGTAGCTTAAGTTGAAGTCTAACTTGATATTATGATTTGTATGCATCTGTAATACGTTGTAAGGGTTTTTGTCTGGGTTGGGTAGAAAGGCTCCTGCTGGCTGTGTGCGCGGAGACCTAGTCCTGGCTGTGTGCGCAGAAGGGTTATGTGTAAGAGGAAAGTCTGATGTATTGAAAGGATCTGGATTAATATAAAGAACAGATTTTGGCAAACTTGTTGTGATTAATATGAGTTATTTATTGTTTATGTTCTGTTGAGATCGCACTATTTCCTGTTACTTATTTATCATTGCGCGAAGATATCTATTATGGTTATTTATGCATATTGATGGTTGATAAATTTGCTTAAGTGATTAAGTATTGTTTAGATCTAGATCTAGTTCTGTTATGCTTTATCTGCGCTGAAGTGATCCGCGGTTTTGTCTTATTCTGTTAAGTATTGCGCACATCTGCTTATAAGTCTGCAATCGATCTACTTAGGGCCACTTCATTATTTTCTTCCTCAGGGTGCGAAAACTTGGTTCCAGCACCCCCCCCCCCCAATACTACTTTGGGTGAGACTTTGATCTGCGCAAGCAAGTCATTGCCGAAAGGGCTAGTAGTTGGAGGGTCTGTTGGTTGCGCAATAAACTCTGAACCTGGGTCAAGACCCCTCAAGCCAACAAATGGTGAGATAAATGACCCAGCAGTTCAATTCGGCACGCTCCTCTTGGCCTGCAAGATGATGCGCAAATGCAGATCAAAGGAGGTGCCCGCACACGTCATTGCTCTCGCTGGACAGTGCAAGAAAGGAGTTATTTATAACTGGTCTAGCTATTTGTGCAAGGAGTTCCTTGAAAATGTGCGCGAAGCATAGGAGGAAGGCAAGCAGTTCCATTATGCTTGGCTATTATTGTTGATTGCGATGATTGGGTGGAAGACCCTTGAGGAAACCCAATTTCCGGAGATTGAGCCTCAGATGTCCAAGGTTGCGCGCTATGCCACATTATGGAACTCTTCAGATCTAGTGCATGCCAAGGAGAATAAAACTTTTTGGGTTCTTTATGATGCCACCCTTTATTAAGTTGTATAGTCAAAGTCGCAACTGTCGCCCACGCTCTATGATCAATACAAGGTGGTCGTTGACTTCAAGGCTACGTTCCATAACATGCACATCCGCATGAAAGGCGTCGTGGAAGGAATTTGGTACGAGTTACCATACTTAGTAAGGGAGGATGATTTTATCAGGAAATTGCTAACACAATTTGTGACTGAGGATCACTGGACCGACATGGAGGTGCAGTATAAGACTGCGTTGGAGATTGTTCAAGTGGGGATACAAGCACTGAAGATGCAAGCGAGCCAGATCCAAGCGAGTGTAACTCAGGCGAGCCAAACCAACGCGCAAGTCACAAGCGCGCGGCCCTTAGATATTACATTACTAGCCATCGGGGATGCCAGCCTTGTACAAATCCCCGCGCCAGCCATTCATGTGGACACCAGCCGGCGCGCCCAATTCCACGGTACAGGTGATAAAATATTAATCTTTTTGTGTTAACTGCAGGGAAGCTGCATTCAATGATCGCAGATGAACTTCAGTTCAGAGAGGCTGCTACTCACACAACTATAATGGAATCCCAGAAGCAGGCAGAAGAAGCACAACAAAAATAGAAAGCCGTCGAAGTAGCCTGTCACGCAGCCGAAGCCCAACGCACTACACTAGAGGCCAAAATCCATCAAGTCTGTCGCGATGTTCCAATAGTCCTGGCCACAGCTGTGCCAGAGGAAAAATTGGAAGGATTGGCTGCCGCGTTGAAAGCATCGCGCACTGAGGTGCATGTTGAGATTTTGTGTATTTGGGGTAGCATCAATTGTGCTCTAGCTCCCAAATTTTGTGGAGCAACTAGAGTACACTTGATCTACAAGACCCAGAAAGGGATTTGGGAAATTTCATCTAGTTTGGGAGATATTTAATTAATTAATTATTTTAATGTATTTCCTAAGTCTAAACTTAGGAAAATGAAATAATTAAAGTTAATTAAATTAAACATGTGATGAAATTGTCTTAAGTCACACGGATCAAGGTTTCTTTTAATCTTAGCCAATGATTCAACATCTGATCATGGTCGTTGGTTTCCCAACAAGAAAAGTATAAAGGAAAGGCTTGGGGTCATTTGTAAAGACACACAGAGGCAAAGCACTGAAGCTAGGTTGAGATTCTAGGGCGAGTTTGCTAAGAATTCTCAGAAGTGTTTCAGGTGCAGAGAAGGGAGTTTAGACAAAGGGGATGATCTGATCCCAGTGTCTAGAATCGGCAAGAGACAGAGATCAGCTCAAAGAGGCAACGCAGAGAAGCAGGAGACGCAGAGGTAGAGAGGGCAGCAATTGCGCAGCGTAGGGGCAGCTTCAGCTACGCAAGTGTTGTGCAGTCCCTCCCAGGGCAGTGTGATTCAGCTGGAAACCTTCAGGGGTTACGCAGAGACCCTAAGGGGCAGCGTAAGGACTACATCACCCAGTCTGGGGTAACGCAGCCCTTTCCAGGCCAGCACTGAGGGACATAGGGGCTTCAGAGGCTGACGCAGGGGCTTCAGGGGTAGTGCTAGGGTTTCTAGGGCCTAATTTTGGCTGAGTTTGTAAATCCTGTTTGAGGGTGTGGATCGGTCATTATTTTGGCTTCAAAACAACTGGTGAGTTGCAGATCTATTTTATCTCTGTTGAGTTTTCCAGATCTGGAACCCAGATTTGTTGTATTCAGAAAACTCTTAATAATAAAACCCTCTAGCAACCAGCAGACCGATTTTCCCGCATTGGGCTTTTCCGGGGACTATTTGCCCAGAAAATCATTATCACTTTGTCTATGTGTGCATGTACTTTTTCTAGATCTGAATTGGTGAAATTCTGTTATGTTTTTTGCTTCGATATTAATCTGAATTTTCAGCTTAATAACTTAATTAAGTAGAGTATAGCCAAATCTAACAGTAGATTTCTGTGTAAAGTGTAACATTCAGAAATTTTCACATGGTATTAGAGCAATTGCAGATCTAGGAGGGTCACCAGCAGAAGACTGAAGGTTCTTGCTGCAGAAAGCCGCAGGAAGAGTAGCAGAAGGGCAGATCTGAAGGGATAGCGCAGTTTTCAGAGAGGCAGAGTTACACAGAGGGCAGGGTGACGTAGTCTAAGGCTGTCTCCCAGCAAGCCCACGCACTTACTGTGCAGAGGGAACATAGAGGCAGCGCTGGGATTGTCTAAAGCCAGCCAGTGTGACACAGATCTAAATCTGCCAAATCCAGAAGAGCTTGAAGCACAGATGCAGAAATTCAGTAGGTGCTGGTGGGGTTAAATTTATGAAGTTTTTAGATTTTTAGCCTAAGCACAAGTGACAAAGAGCGTGAGGAAATCAGCTTCTCAAAGAGTTTCTAGCCAAAGAAACTTGCAGATTGATCAAAGGATCAAAGAGAGCTGAATCATTATTGATTTGGCAGATTTCCAAGAAGGGAAATCAGTTGTCAGAGGGAGCAAAGGTGCCTGTTTCGCCAAGGACCTTAGATCCAGTTCTCTAGCAAAGAGAAAGGAAGCTCCGACACATTTTTGAGCAGATGGCTCCTCATGGACTGCATGATCAGGACAGATTGGATGGCATTTACAACTTCTCAGTTTGGAATGCTAGGATCCTGATAGTCCTAGAGACATATCATCTAAGAGACCATGCAGAGCAAACTTTGGCCACACCGACCGATGCAGATCTCCTTAGGAAGCATAATGAAGTTGTTGGGCTTGCCAAGCGGCTGATCATTGATGGAATCAAGGACCATATTGTCCCACACATAGCTGAAAAGAAGACAGCTAATGAGATGTGGAAGGCCTTAACTTCCCTATATGAGGGAAAGCCTGTGCAAAGGAAGATGTTGTTGGAGACTCAGGTGCGGTCATTCATGATGACCAAGGGAGAAGACATGGAACATTTCCTCTTCAGATTGCAGTCGATCATAGATCAGTTGATTACAACCGATGCTAAAGTGGAAGATGATGTGATGGTCAAGGCTGCTCTCAATGCAGTCACAGATGAGTGGGAAACCTTTGTCCAAAGTATCTTGGGCAGAGTGGACCTCCCACATTGGGACAGCTTGTGGGAAATTCTGCGTCAAGAAGAACTCCACAAAATTACCAAGAAGCAGTACAGCTCTGGATTGAGCAAAGTGAAAAAGGAAGATGAAGAAGATGCAGCCTTGGCATCAAAGAGGCAGCAGGGAAAGAAGGAGAAAGATCTGCCAAAGACCAAGTGCTTCCAGTGTGGTGAATTAGGACACCTTGCCAGCAATTGTCCTCAGAAGAAAAGGGGCAAGGAAGCTTCTTCTTCCAAGGCTGTTGTGGCGGATGATGGGTCGGAAGATGATGCAGCCATGAGCGCTCATGAACCACGAAAGTGGGGCGACATGGATCTATAGAGGAGCTACAAAATGTAGGGCGGGATCCTTGAGCAGCTCATCTCTTGGATCACATGCGAGCTACGACAGCCTTAAGACAGTCACGGAACAAGTGGAGCAATGGGTGCATAGATCATGGATGAAGCAAAGGCAGATCTAAAGGCAAGAAGGAGCAGCGCAGTGCAAATGTAGCAGCAGCGTAGGGGCTTATGTGACTTCAGTAGCGCAAAGCAGAGTTGCAGCAGCGTGAAGGCTTCAGGAGGCCAGCACAGCACGGCAGCAGCGTGAGGGATTTCAGCACAAGGGGCTGATGTGACTTCAGCAATGCAGAGTGAGTCTGCTTACGCAGTGCAGAGCTATTGTTGTGCATCATCCTTCAGATGCCAGCATAGATTAGCAGCCTATGGAGCTTCAATGATGAGGATGCAACCCAGCTGACTTGTCTGTCAAAGATTGGGCAGGAGATTCAGTTGTTTCTCTCAACAACCGAAGTTGCAGTGCAGTAGATCAGCAGTGGCAGTGCTATGAGCAGACAGATGCAACAAATTGAGAGGGAGCTACAATACAGATGTTGCAGTGGCAGTGGCAGCGTCATGGGCAGCAGTACAGAATGGCAGCAAAAGTGCAGAGTTGAGTGGCAGTAGGCCAAGCATCAGCAACACAGGACTAGTGCTCAAAATCTTGTAATGCATGGTGTGATGTATTGCTAGAGCACACTCTTGATGCTAAGAGGGAGTGTTGAGATTTTGTGTATTTAGGGTAGCATCAGTTGTGATCTATCTCCCAAATTTTGTGGAGGGACTAGAGTAAACTTAATCTACAAGACCCAGAAAGGGATTTGGGAAATTTCATCTAGTTTGGGAGATATTTAATTAATTAATTATTTTAATGTATTTCCTAAGTCTAAACTTAGGAAAATGAAATAATTAAAATTAATTAAATTACACATGTGATGAAATTGTCTTAAGTCACACAGATCAAGCTTTCTTTTAATCTTAGCCATTGATTCAAGATCTAATCATGGTCATTGGTTTCCCAACGAGAAAAGTATAAAGGAAAGGCTTGGGGTCATTTGTAAAGACACACGGAGGCAGAGCACTGAAGCTAAGCTGAAATTCTAGCGCGAGTTTGCTAAGAATTCTCAGAAGAGTTTCAGCTGCAGAGAGGGGAGTTTAGACAAAGGGGATGATCTGATCCCAGTGTCTAGAATCAGCAAGAGACAGAGATCAGCTCAAAGAGGCAACGCAGAGAAGCGGGAGACGCAGAGGCAGAGAGGGCAGCAATTGCGCGGCGTAGGGGCAGCTTCAGCTACGCAGGTGTTGCGCAGTCCCTCCCAGGGCAGCGTGATTCAGCTGGAAACCCTCAGGGGTTACGCAGAGACCCTAAGGGGCAGCGTAAGGATTACATCACCCAGTCTGGGGTAATGCAGCCCTTTCCAGGCCAGTGCTAAGGGACGCAGGGGCTTCAGAGGCTAACGCAAGGGCTTTAGGGGCAGTGTTGGGGTTTCCAGGGCCTAATTTTGGATGAGTTCTGTAAATCCTGTTTGAGGGTGTGGATCAGTCATTATTTTGGCTTCAGAACAACTAGTGAGTTGTAGATCTATTTTAACTCTTAATAATAAAACCCTCCAGCAGCCAAAGACCAGTTTTCCCGCATTGGGTTTTGCTGGGGACTATTTGTCCAGAAAATCACTGTGTCACTTTGTCTATGTGTGCATGTACTTTTTCTAGATCTAAATTGGTGAAAGTCTGTTATGTGTTTTTCTTCGATATTAATCTGAATTTTCAGCTTAATAACTTAATTAAGTAGGAGGAGCATAACCAGATCTAACAGTAGATTTCTACATAAGTGTAACATTCAGAAATTTTCACAGTGCAGACCGTCAGAGCTGAATATGAACATCAAATCGCAGATCTGCAAACAAAGTTGCAGTCTGAGACTCCACCAGAAATTCATGCCCAAAGAGCAGCCGAAGTGAAACAAGCTACAGAGAGTATTGTTGTTGCGGTCACCCAGTGTGACAGTCTACTCGATGAGGTTATGGGTGTATGGACGTTCGTACAGAATGATCCAATCGTTCAACAGTTGCGCGACGAGTTACATCAGAAGGAACAATAATTTGAAGAGATCCAGACAGTGGCGCCGACCCTGGTTCTTACACAGCGCCTAGCTCGTCTGTAGGAGGGTTGGATGATACAGACAAAAATTGAAGACCTGCGTCGAAAAGAACAATTGTTGGAGGCACGCATGCAACCAAGGGCTGAGGAGGCCCTCCAACTTTTATAGATGCTGGACAACACCTTGAAGGCAATTCAGCAGACACAGCGCAGCATAGAGATGGCCACTGAAGGGCCCACTACAGAGAAGTTAGTTCAGCAAGCACAGGACGCTGCGACACAAAGTTTGGACATGGTGCTCCCTCCGAAATCTTTCGTCATCGCACTCCAAGCCAAGCTCAAGGAGCAGACGCCTCAGTGACTCGGGACGAGTCACATGTTTGTGTTGGGGGCCTGTTGGAGCGGGGTCCCCTGGGGCACACGTTTTGATGTAAATTTGTACAATTTTTGTATATGCGCGTTGTGCGAATGAGTCAAGGGGCTTTGGGGTGGGTCAATGTCCCTATTTTTGATGTAAATGGGTTTACGATAAATTGTGGGCCTCAAACCATGGTTTGATACCATAGTATCTGCGCGCTAGAAGAATATAAATAAATAGATCGAGTCTAAGTAAGGTAGCTTAAGTTGAAGTCTAACTTGATATTATTATCTGTATGAGTCTGTAATATGTTGTAAGGGATTTTGTCTGGGTTGGGTAGAAAGGCTCTTGCTGGCTGTGTGCGCGGAGACCTAGTCCTCGCTGTGTGCGTAGAAGGGTTATGTGTAAGGGAAAAGTTTGATGTATTGAAAGGATCTGGATTAATATAAAGGACAGATTTTGGCAAACTTGTTGTGATAAATTTGAGCTATTTACTATTTTTGTTTTGTTGAGATCGCACTGTTTCCTGTTACTTATTTATCATTGCGAAAGGATATCTGTTATGGCTATTTATGCATATTGATGGTTGATAAATCTGCTTAAGTGATTAAGTATTGTTTAGATCTGGATCTAGTTTTGCTATGCTTTATTTGCGCTAAAGTGATCTGCAATTCTATCTTATTATGTTAAGTATTGCGCACATCTGCTTATAACTCTGCAATCAATCTGCTTAGGGCCACTTAATTATTTTCTTCCTCAGGGTGCGAAAACCTAGTTCCAGCACCGCCCCATACTGCTTCGGTTGAGACTTTGATCTACGCAACCAGGTCATTGCCGAAAGGGCCAGTAGTTGGAGGGTTTGTTGGTTGCGTGATAAACTCTGAACCCAAGTCAAGACCCCTCAAGCCAACTCTCACCCTCAACACGTACATAATACAAGTTAGAGTCCGCCTCACTCTTGGTGAAGCCCAAATTGAGAAGATACCATTGATCCTGGCATACCATGTGTGTGGAGCTTGCTTCAGCTCATAAAGGGCCTTCTTTAGCTTGCATACATGCGACTCTCTCTGATGCACCTTAAATCCCCAAGGCTACTCAATATATACCCCCTCCTCAATCACCCCATAGAGGAAAGCAATCTTCACATCCATTTGATGTATCCTCCACCCCATCTCCAAAGCAATGGACATAACTACCCTAATGGATGCATATCTGGTGACTAGTGCGAATGTCTCCTCGTAATCCACTCCCTCCTGCTGGGAGAACCCTCTCCCACGAACCTCGCTTTGTACTTCTTGACACTTCCATCAACTGCATGTTTGATCTTACAGATCCATCGAGAAGTGACCATAGACTTTCCCTTTGGTCTCGACACTATGTCCCATACATCATTCCTCATGATGGTACTATACTCCTCCACCATGGCATCCCTCCAGACCTACTCAACTGCAACCTCCTCAAAATCAGAAGGCTCGAACTTGCTAACACTGCTTGACAATGCCAAATAACTAGAAAATCTTGTTACTGGCATGCTCTATTTAAAGGTGTTGTTAGGAGCCTCCATACGCTCCTCAGCATCTCTTAAGGTCTTCTTAGCCCATCTCGGCCTCCTCCTAGTAGAGCTTGAAGGAATATCCAACTCATCCTCCAGATCTACGGGTTGTGTCCTTGCTACTGGTATTGTTCATCCCTATTCATCCTTAGGAGCTTCTCACTCTTGATCCTCTACCCTTGTTGGCTCTCTCTCATGGAGACCTCCTAAGGGTCTTGCCCTCGTCAAGTCTCACATCCCGACTTATAATAACTTTCCTCTATCCTAGAATGTAGACTCGATATGCCTTAGAGACCTCAGTGTAGCCCACAAATACTCCCCTTTTTTACAGGGGCTCCAACTTAGTCCTCTTCTCCGTGGGAAAGTGGACATACATTGGACTACCGAAGATGCCCAAATGGCTCACACCCAATTTCACTCCTATAAACATCTCCTCAAAAGTCACATCTATTAAATTTCTAATACCAACCAAATTTATTTTCTCACAACAATTTAATTTGTCCCCAACAATTTATTTATTTACCCAAATATTTATTGAATCAGTGAAAAATAAATCACCGATATTTTTAACTTCTAGAATTAAATATATGCAGCGGAAATAAACCAGAGAGATCAATCAAACATTGCAAAAATAAAATCATCCACAATAATTCCTTGTCATTTCATTATTTGAAAATTTTGGGTTTTCTCAGCCCACGAAGATGCAAGGCAAAATACAAAACACTGAAACCTGTAACATAGGTCCCTCAGAATGAATTCGACCCAAGGTAACTCGGCCTCAACAAAATTAGCCTCCAAATAAAATCAGTTTGGAGAACTCAGCACAACTACTCTTCCAACAACTCAACATGTGCACTCCTTGCATGCCACTGATGTGCACTAAGGAAAACTCAACCCTCCAGCAACTCAAACTCCTCCAGATAAAATTGATCTCCTTCTGACAGCTCGACACTGCAATCTCTTCCTACTCAACCCTCCTAGATTCACCCCAACCGACTCGCACTTCTCCTTCTTTGCGCTCTTTTTCCATAGAGCCACTCACACCTTGGAGAAAATTGATTTCGTTGAATGATGACTTGCTCACACAACTTGTGCTCTTCGTGTATCTTCACCTCCTTGCTAGGCTTCCTTTATAATCTTCATTGAGTCAAAATCCCTAACCCCAATCTCCCTTCTAGAACCATCTTGGAGATCAATGGTTGAGATTATTTCTAAGTTACTTAAATAATTAAATCATTTATCCTTCGAAAATAACTCAATAGTCCACAATAATTAATTTACTTTAATTATTGTTCTTTTCCTAAGTTAGATTTAGGAAAAAAGACATAATCACTAAAAGAGGCAAATAATATCTTCCACTTGTTAAGACACCAAGCCTGTCTAGAAGACCTTCCAAAGTTACCACTCACATCAACACTCCCTCCTAGCAAGGAAGGCATTCTCCACCACCCCCAACTTATCTTGGTACTTCGCAAATTTCCCTTTCACTAGAGGCTTATTGAAAACCCCTGCCACCTGCTCCTTTATAGAAATGTACTGCAATCTGGCTCCAACTAAGACGTGGTCTCTCGAAGAAGCGGGCGAAGCTACTCGAATCGGGAGGTCACGAGAACTCCAACAATCTCTTGGTCACCGCAAACCTGTTGCTTGCACATATCAATGACTAAACCCACGGGGCATCATGTTTTTCACAGTGTCTTATGATCACCCATGCTTAATGTCAGGCCGTAAAGTCAACAAGTAATAAAAATATGCAATCTTTAATCTAAATGCAGCTAATCTACCATGAGAAACATCATATGACATTGGTTCTAATGCAAAAAAACAACATCCAATGCATGCTACTCTAACATGTATATAGTACAATGTCAAGTATCAAGGAAAGGAGTGATGCGACTTAACTTGACCAATTGTGGCCATAGTTCGTTGTTGAGTTTAGCAATGTAATAATAACCATCCCCAACTTTTCCATGAATCTTGACGGACATCAGATCTTTGTCCACTAAGACCAAGTCCCCTACTTTATGTTCTTTTTAGGCTTCCACTTTTTGTTTGGTTTGTGATTCGGCCTTTTGAGGATACGGACGTCTTGTGAAGGGAGAATAGGTGAAGGATTCTCAACGTCGTATGCTTCATAATATGGTCCAAGTTTAATCACATGAGAGAGGTAGGTAGGCTCCCTATAGAGGATAAAAGGGGTCCCATCAGATTGTGGGATGGTAGCATATGATAAGTCCATTTTAACATGACCCCCAACGATAGCCCCCCATTTCCTAGATAATAGCATCCTCCACACATCAGGTATATCAATGACAACAACATCCATGAGAAGGGATATGTCGAGTTTCCTAGCCAAAGAAACCTTAAGGTCTTTTATGAGACCCTCCACCTCCATAGGCTTGGAGTTAAAGCCATATACCTTCTTATATGGCCGAGTGATGCTAAGACCCAATTGCCTCATAACTTTTAAGGGCATGATATTTGCAGAAGCCCCTAAGTCAAGAATACAATTGTGGAGATAAAGGTCATTGATAGCCAAAGTGAGCATAAAAGGTTCATGTCCAGGGTTACGATCGGGAATATGGATGTTTTGAACGTCTTCAGGTAATTCTTCCTCTTCAAAACCCAGGGACTTCTTAATTTGTTGTTGTTGTTCAAGAAGTTTCGCAATCTCCTTTAGAGAAACGGATACAGTCATCTTCCCTATAGCAGCTTCCAAGTCAATGCTGAGTCCTGCCTGCTTCCCCTTTTCTTTCTTCTTGGTATTTCCTCTCTTTTGGGAACCCATTTTAAGCTCAGCTTAGTTTGGGAATCCTTTTTAGGAGGATCCTTGGAAAGGGATTTCTCTTTAAGAGGATCTTTAGAAGGGACATCCTTAGGAGGGTCTTGCTTGGGAAGGGCTTGCTTGGGAAGAGAGTCATCTTTGTTAGGTTCCTTGGAGGTTATGGGATCCTTATTATTATCCTTTCATGAATATTGCACCCCTTTGAATATTCCATTACTATCATCAGCATTAAGAATAGGTTCCTCTTTCTCTTCTTTGGTTTTGACCTCACTAACGGGAAGATGAGTGTATGAACCCCCAAGAAAAATGTTAAATACGTCGGATTCCACGAGATTAGCCTGCTCATTTGTTTCAGCAGCATCACTCTCGTCTCTCTCACTTTGATCATCTTCGGAAGATGAGTCTTTCTCCACTGCATTGGTTGGAGCCAAAGCGTTTGGGACTTGAGATGAATTTGGCTTATCTTCTTCACTTTTCTTTTTAGGAAAAGGTTTTCCCTTTGGAATGTAGCTAGACTTTTGGACCTTCTCCAATGCAGTGATTTTGTTCATAACAATCCTATCCCGTGAATGGACCTCTTCACTAAGCTTTTCCATCTTTCTGAGGATAGCCAAAAGGGTTTCTTCATGTTGATACTTCGATTTCTCCTTCTTGGCCTCAGTTTTGGCTTTGGGTAGTTCATTGGCATCAATTCTTGAGATACTAAGGTTTTCTTCAACTTGCATTGCCATTTCTTTAACTTTGGCCAATGTGGAGGATTTCTTGTTTCTTGAGGAGTAGGTTAGGTGGCCCCCTACGGCTTTGACAAATTTGTTAAGGATGTTGGCATCGGAGGGTTTTAGGTGATCAAGGATATCCCGGACAACCCTATCAAACTTTTGAATGAATTCCCGGATGTCTTCCTTTCCCCTCGCTATTGGATAGAACTTCTCAATGTTGAAGGTCCCTTGGGCATTGCGAGACCACCTCTTCATGAATAGGTCCTCAAATTCATCAGAATCTTCAATGCATCCTGGGGGAAGACTAAGGTACCATTCTCTAGCTTGTCCCTCAAGCGATAAATCAAAGAGCATCGTGAGCCTATCTTCATCAAAAATCATTCTAGGGGACATGTGCCAATAGAATTCCTCAACAAAGTCACAGGCACTTGTAGTAGTATCTCCTTTGAACTTGGGTAACCATCAGTTATATTTCTCATGTAATGGCCTGGTATCATCACTCAATTTCAAAGGAGCAAATACATTGACCAAATGTCTTTCACTTTTGGTCATCTTGCGCTTGTTAATGGTAGAACTAGTTGCCATCTCTGGAGTGGGATCACTGACTTTTTCAAATTCAGGGAGAAGGGCAGTTCCAACAGGTGATGGATCACGTTCCTTCCTTTTTGAAACAACCCTAGTTGAAGGAGGAATATTGTCGCCTTCAAGCAAACTAGGGGTTTTGACAATGAGTGGAGTCACCAGAGGAATAATGAGAATGTCGTCAATGAATCAATTCCTCAATGATTCACTAGGGAGGCAAACCTACTTCCTCCCTGGCAACGACGCCAAAAATGTTACCACTCGAACTAGCAGGGGACCTAAAAGGGACTCCTAAAGGGACAACTGTTAGGTCAAGGGAAACAATGGAGACCTAGCCCATTGTCTCCTCAACTAAGGCTCTGTTAATTTTGGGCAACTAGGTCCAAACTCCATGTTGCACTGCTCACATGACGATGGTCATATTTTTGTTGGATTCCTCTTTCAGAGAGGTGCAAGATTGATCTAAAGATCATCTTGTTTGGATGAGCAGAACATTGATTTTGAATTGATTTTCCACATGTGCAAGGTTGGCCAAATTTATCCCACATGCTTAAGAGATGTGTCACACAACCTCATTGATGAATATAAATTGGAGAGACTTGGAGGTCATTTTCTCATCATCTCATCACACATTCTCTCATTGTGATATGATTGGTTCGATAGCCTTTGGAGGCCTTTTTCCTTCACACGTGTGGAGCGAAGCTGCTGTTTTCTGCGTTGATCTGTTTAGGGCTTTCTATTTTCTGCGATAATCTATTTAGGGCTTTTTTGCTGCAGCGTTGACCAACGTTGACCGTGGTCAACCCTTGATCGTTTGACCTCAATCTTCTGCAGAAATTCCGATTTTAGGAGGCCGTACAGTTGGGCACTAAAATCGAGGAATTATGGGTTGTTTGACCGAAGCCCTAGTTTGTTGCGTTGACTTTTCTGAGGCTGCCTGCGTTGACTTTTCTGCGCTCTCCCTGGTTTGACTTGTGATGAGCTATCTTTGAGGGTTGTGGGTGTGACACATGAAAGTGTTGGCCGACCGAGAAAGACTTTGTTGGCTGAAGCATCCTGTTGACCGCCGTAACGCCACAATATCTCGTATCTTTGCTCGATAAAAGGAATTGTAAATTTGATCTATATTTGGCTTGTCTTCTATTGACCTATTATTGTGTTCTATTAGCATTTTACTTTCAAGTTTATGTGATTGCTATTTTGTATTGGGCCTAAGAAAGATTGAAGTAAAAGTGCATCAAGCATAGAACACCATGGTTATCTAAATTTAACACGGTTTCAAAGCTAAGGCGAAGACAAAGTATAGAAAAGGGGAAATCAAAGCAAAGATGATTATCAAGGATTCTATTCATAAGCACTTGGTTGCTTACATTTCTGAGTTGAAGACATCTAAGGAGATGTATGATAAGTTGGTGAGCATGTTCAGGGCTAGCAATGCTAATCAAATCCTCTTCTTTAAGAATCAATTGAAGAATATCAAGAAGGGTAAGGATGAATCTATTCAATCTTTTTCTATGAGGCTCACTGATATCAGGAATAACCTCCTAACTATTGGGGAAGCAATATCTGATCGAGAGATGGTTCTTATTGCACTTGGAGGTCTCCCCTGTGATTGGCATGTATTCAATACCACTATTATCAATAATAATGTGACTCCTAATTTTGATGAAATATTGACGAGATGCACTCAAGAGGAAACAAGAATGATGGAGTATGCCTCTAATGGTAATGGAAGTGACCCTACTGCCTTCGCCGCTTATGCAAAGAAGAAGAACCATGGTGGCCCGAGAAATCAAAACCATGGTAAAGCAAGGCCCAAAGGAAGGTAGGGAAGATGTTACACTTGTAACAAGACTGGTCACTATGCAAGAGAGTGCCCTAATAGATGTTACACTTGTAACAAGACTAGTCACAATGACAACAACAACTCGAGAAGGAATGGCAAGAACAACAAGTTCTAAGGAAAAAGGAAGGCTCCTTCTGATCGTAGTGGAAATGGGCAACCTTTCAAGACGTCAAGAAATTCCAGGTATGATGAGTCTAATGTTGTTGATAATAAGCTAAATGAATTTATTCTTTTGTTTGCCCTCTCTGTTGCATCTCCACCCTACACCCTGGATGTCTGGTTGATTGATAGTGGTGCTTCAAGGCACCTCACTAGTTATAAAGAAACCCTTTCTGATTTGGTTGAGAAGGATACTAATCTGGAAATTATCCTTGGAGATAATGCCACCTATCCCGTGAAAGGGACAGGGACTGTGACCCTCCATTTATCTCAAGGTCAAGTCATGCGATTACAAGATGTGTTGTATGTACCTAATTCGAAGAAGAACCTTGTGTCCATTTCGGCAATGGAAGACAAAGGGTTCAAGGTGGCATTTGTTGATGGAAAGGTACTTATTTGGAAGAACTTCAAGGAAGCTCTTCCTATTGGTTTTAGAGTTGATACACTCTATTAGGTTGGATGAAGTCCATTGGTGTCTATGAGATGTGATACAACTCTTCAAACAAAGTTATGGCACCGAAGGTTTGCACACCTTCATTGCAAAGCCCTTCCCGAAGAAAAGGAAGGTGGTGACAAGGATGCCCGAATTTAGAGATGATCATGAAGGTATATGTTAGGGTTGTGCCGAAGGAAAGCATACAAGGGGACCATTCCCTTCAAGTGTCACAAAGACAACTAATATCTTGCAGTTGATACATTCTGACTTATCTGGTATGCTGCCTATGACATCCTTGGGAGGATGTTCCTATTACATGACTTTTACAGATGACTTCTCCCGCAAGACCTGGATATATTTTTTGAAGAAGAAGGACGAAGCATTCAAATGGTTCCGTACCTTCAAGGCCTTGGTGGAAAATCAAACCAAGAAGAAAACCAAAGTTTTGAGGACCAACAATGGGACCGAGTATTAGTCAAATGGGTTTAATGACTTTTGTAGAGAAGCTAGCATTAAAAGGGAGACCACAACTGCGTACACTCTTGAGCAAAATGGTGTTGCTGAAAGAAAGAACAAGACCATTGTGGAAGTTGCCCACGCCATCCTATGTGACCAAGGTGTTCCGAAGTTTCTATGGGGAGAAGTTGCAAACATTGTTGTGTATATTCAAAACAGATGCCCACATTTCGCTCTGGACTCCAAAACTCTTGAAGAAGTCTTCTCTGGTAAGAAACCCGATGTTTCTCATTTTAGAGTTTTTGGTTGCTCTGTTTACTTTCATGTGCCGAAAGAAAAGAAAAGCAAGTTGAATGCTTCTGGAAAGAAGGGAATATTTGTGGGCTACAGTGAAACTTTGAGGCATATAGAATCTATGTGCCTGGTCAAAGAGAAGTGGAGATATGCCACGATGCCACCTTCGATGAAGATGTTGCCCTCAAGAAAGTAAGAAATCTTCCTAGCTCAGGAAGACAAATACAATGAAGAAGCAGGGAAGTTGGAAGAGCCGAAGGATGACCTGAAGCCCGATGTTGAAGGACTTATGGATCCCATTGATCCACCTCCTTCAAATAAGAGAAGACCCTCATGGCTTAGGGATAGTCTCGAAGATGCCAAGAGACATATTGACCCAAGGGGGACATTCCGTGAAAACAAGAAGCCGAAGTGATACCAAGGGTATCTAGCAGCCATGAGTACAATAGTACAAACTGAGCCTGGAACATTTGAAGAAGTCGTAAAGCATCAAGTTTGGAAGGATGCTATGCACGAAGAATATGAGTCCATTATGAAGAATGATGTCTGGGAAGTGGTCCCAAGACCGGAGGACAAATCTGTTATCACCTTGAAATAACTCTATAAGATCAAGCATTGATCTGATGGAAGTGCTGAAAAGTACAATGCAAGATTTGTTGCCCGAGGCTTCTCTCAAAAAGAAGGCATAGATTATGTTGATATATTTACAACTGTGGCCCGCTATACGACCATCTAATCTATTATTGCCCTTGCTGCTACGCAAGGATAGAGTCCACATCAGATGGATGTGAAGATCGCTTTTCTGCGTGGATCTATAAAGGAAGAGGTGTATGTGGAGCAACCTCTGGGGTTCGAAGTCCGAGATAGAGATACCCATGTATGCAAGTTGAAGAGAGCCCTCTATGGGTTGAAGCAAGCCCCCAGGGCTTGGTACGAGAGGATAGATAGCTACTTGATGAAGCTGGGCTTCACTCGAAGTAATGCTAATCCCAACTTTTATTTTAAGGTTGATAGATAAAGGCCTCTCATTTTGGTTCTCTATGTGGACAATCTCTTCCTGACAGGTGCTGACCCTCTCATTCATCAGTGTAAGAGGAAGCTAGCTTTCGAGTTTGAGATGAAAGACCTAGGACTGATGCACTACTTCCTAGGCTTGGAGGTTTGGCAGAGGCCAGACGAGATTTTCCTTTCTCAAGGAAAATATGTCATGAAGTTGATGGAGAGATTTGGTATGGTGGACTGTAAGTCTGTGTCAACATCGATGGAACTCAACTTTAAGAAGTTGAGTGGAAACACTGTTGGGCCCGTGCTAGCAAATCATACCAAGTATCGACAACTCGTAGGGGCCTTGATGTTCTTAGCAATGTGGAAAAAGTCGAAGTCGAGATTAAATCAGCAAGGGTCCAAAAGTTGAAAAACTCAATAAAGTCGGGAGTTTTTTGAAGAAGTCGGCAAAACTAAAAAAATACAAAAATATTCATTTTTGGAAAAAATCCTGACTTTTTAGAAAAAAATCCCAATTTTTTGGAAAAAATCCCGATTTTTTCAAAAAAAAATTAAAAAATTATTAAAGAAACTACCTCATTCATGATTTTTTGGAAAAATTCGGCAAAAAGTCGGGACTTCAAGGATAAAATCGCTCGAAAAACTAAAAAAAATACAAAAATATTCATTTTTGGAAAATCCCGAATTTTAGAAAAATCCCAATATTTTGGAAAAAATCCTGACTTTTTAGAAAAAAATCCCAATTTTTTGGAAAAAATCCCGATTTTTTCAAAAAAAAATTAAAAAATTATTAAAGAAACTACCTCATTCATGATTTTTTGGAAAAATTCGGCAAAAAGTCGGGACTTCAAGGATAAAATCGCGACTTTTTCAGGGATGAAAAAGTCGGCAAAAAGTCAGCTTATAAAGTCAGCTCATGGAAAAATTCGGGATTTTTTCAAAAAGTCGAGACTTTTTGCCGACTTTTTCCACACTAGTTCTTAGTGAACTCCCGTCTGGACGTATGTTTTGCAGTGAACACTTTGAGTCAACATATGGTTGAACCTCATCACATTCACTGGATTGGTGCCAAGAATCTGTTGAGATATCTTCGGGGCACAATCAACCATGGGCTGAGATACACTACCAGGATTTTGAGACTCCATGGACATACTGATGTCGATTGGGCTGGCAGTGTGGTGGATCGCAAGAGCACATCTGGATGTTGCTTCACCTTGGGTTTTGCTTCGATATCTTGGATGAGCAGAAAGCAAAAGTCGGTGGCTTTGAGCACCGCTGAGGCCGAATACATTGCAGCGAATATGACCTGTTGTGAAGCTGTTTGGTTGCGAAAGCTCTTCAATATGTTGTTCTGGCATGTGCTAGATACCACTATTATCCTTTGTGATAACCAGAGTGGGATTCATCTTTAGACGAATCCCGTGTTCCACGATCGATCCAAGCATATTGATATCAAGTACCACTTTATCCGGGACATGGTATAACGAGGCGCCGTAAGGCTCGATCATATAGGAACTGATGAGCAGGTCGCAGATATTCTCACATAGCCCCTGGGGAAGGTCAAGTTCTTAACCTTCCGTGAGAAGCTTGGAATCATGGAACGACCCTATTCTGAGGGTCCTGCTTGAGTTGGACTATGAGCTCTGGGAGCTCCAGGCGGCTTGGAGATAGCTTCTTGGAGCTATAAGCACATACAGGGCTAGGCTTGTCGAACCTTGTTGTGCTTCTGCCCCACCATTATGATATTGAGTTGGTTCACCTCTCTTTGATCTGTGCCCCGCACACATCCTATCCATGGACTTTAGGACTCATAGGAAGTACCTCTCATTTGGCCAATGAGGTGGGAAATGTGGATAGAGACCAATGGACACATCAGAGATTGTCGTAATCTATATGTCTAGGATGGCACGTGTCCAACACCTTGATCTAGGATCAAGTATGATGAGGTTCTTACCTCTAAACTGACTTCGGGTCAGTAAACTAACTTCGAGTTAGTATGAGACTCTTTTGAGTCCAAGAGAGGTTTTTACCTCTAAGTTGACTTCGGGTCAGCTGAGTGTGATGTCTTTGTGACTTACCTTTTTGTTCAATCTGAGAAAGAGCCAGCAAAGCAAGTTACGACAGGATAACGCACATTGTTTGGTGAAAGTACATAATGGTACTGATGGATGGCACTTGTGGACAGATGGAGTTCTCCCTAGTTGAGAGGGAGTGTTAATTTTGGGCAACTAGGTCCCCTGGAGAGGTGCAAGATTGATCTAAAGATCATCTTGTTTGGATGAGCACAACATTGATTTTGAATTTATTTTCCACATGTGCAAGGTCGGCCAAATTTATCCCACATGCCTAAGAGATGTGTCACACACCCTCATTGATGAATATAAATTGGAGAGACTTGGAGGTCATTTTCTCATCATCTCATCACACATTCTCTCATTGTGATATGATTGGTTCGATAGCCTTTGGAAGCCTTTTTTCCCTCACACGTGTGGAGCGAAGCTGCTGTTTTCTGCACTGATCTGTTTAGGGCTTTCTATTTTCTGCGATAATCTGTTTAGGGTTTTTTTGCTGCAGCGTTGACCGTGGTCAACCTGTCGAGAATTTTACGGGGTTATAAATTCTCTTCTTCATAATTACTTGTGAGCTTATTCACTTATGTATTCTTCCTAGTTAATCTTTCATCAAGTCAATTACCAAAATGTACATGACACAAGTGTTTTTACGCAAAAGTAATACTTTTATTGTAGGAAGGTAAGATTTACCTTCCTTTCGTTACACTTCAGAATTCATTACAATCCTTGTGATATCTGCATTGCAACCTTTGTAAGTATCTGCATTGTATTCTTCTCAAGCAGGCTTCATCAACCCACAGTCTATACTCTTATGTTTCTTCTGTAATCTGTAGACTTCAATTACTTCCGCAACCTATACCTTTATGTTTCTATACCTTCAGTTGCTTCTGCAATTTATATCCTTCAGTTGCCTCTGTTTCAAGTGAATTCGCATTCCTCTTAACCGTTGTACAACTTCAGACAAGTCCGCAATCACTTCTCCAAACAGATCTGCAACTTAACATACTTTAACGTTGCTTTGCTTTGTATTTATACCAAATTTCATTACGCTGGAATGTTCTCAGAGACATCCGCAATTCCTTAAACCAATCTGCTCTTCCTGTCACAAATCCGCAGACAGTCAATTGAATCACCGAAAAACTTGCTCCTCAAATGTGCCGCAGAGAGGTTATTAATATAGACAGTAAACTGTCTTTTAGGCCGACCAGTCAGCATAATAGGGAGCCGACTTTCATGGTTAATTATAGGCCAACATGAAGAATAGATAATTCAGCATTTATAAGATTATCTTAGTGCATCTTTTGGGAGTCATCTCTTCACGGTATTTTTCCAATATCTTGGAGTATATTGCTGACTAGATCATTTATGAACATGACTCTTAAATACATCTTATTATTTTTCACTTCTTCTTTACATAAGAATATAATTACATAGTCAACATGAAGACCAACCTAGTTATACTTTTCAACACTCCCTCTTAACTAGGGAGGTATTCATACATGTACATGGTTACTTTTAAACTAAAGAATCCAAAAGAAAAATTGGATTGGTAATCGCATCTATATAGCATCATTTCAACCAGCATTGTACTAGTGCAAGGCCTTGACTAACAGCCCCATCTCTTCAATGAGACAATGGGCTTCAATGCCGGCAAGACACATGACTTATAGACACCTTTGTCATTGTTTCTCCAAGGTACATACTCCACCCAGGTGTTCCCAAAGTATGACCTTCCTGGACTATTCTTCTCTTGGGTAGCTAGCCCTCAAATAATATCGGTCCCCGACTACACTTATCTTGAATGCCCTATCACATTCTCAAAGAGTATCGAATGCCGGATGATTACCCAATCCTCCATTCTTTCTTTTCAAGACCAGAATGATGTGTTTATCTCTCCCTCCCAGGGAGGACCTTATTCCACAAGGGAATGTACTCATTCTTATACAAAGAATGTACCTAAGCTCATCCTTAGGAATTACCAAGTTTCTTCCAAGTAAGAAACTTACCATCAGGCTCCCTCTTAAACAAGGACCTCCAGCAGCAATGATGAGACACCCAGCTGCTCATGAAGAATTCCTGTTCTCGATGTCATGGACTTCGATATTGAGGAATCTCCAACTTTTAGCTTCATAGGGCACAGATCATCCATCCCCAGTCATGTCAGCTATCAGAGTGATTCATCAGACTTCCTTTATCTGGTCCATTGTTATTTCATGCTACTATCGAATCATTTCCAAGGATCATACATCCTTTCTCATGATTAGCAGCCCTGCACAGATTCATCCAGACATATTCATTTAACTTTTAGAACGAAAGTCACCTTAGTGATGATCTTTCACCATGACATCTTCTTGTAGGCATCGGCTTCCTTCATACAGATTGACACATCTCCTAATGATATGTTTTTTGCCAAAAGTCTTCTTCTTTACCAGACTTCTGTCAGAGTCTACATATCTTTCCAAGAGATCTCTTAGTCACATCTTGACATGGTTGCATTTCATGATCTCTTCCTCTCTGCACATTCTAGGGACTTATAACCTTTCTAGTTTCTTGTTCATATACAACCACCTCATATTTCATGAGGACATATTACGTTGATTTCATTTGTCCAAGTACTGAGAGATACTCCTCCATAGATCATACTTCTAAATACAGAAGTTCATTACCTGCAACCATATGACACGACTTCACAGCATCCAATGTTAGTATATAAATATATACATACCTCTTTACCCTTTTTCCCTTGAGTCATGATATAGCAACTTTTAGGAATGAATAGCTTCATTCCATTGGCCTGTTTCATCATTATGTCATCACATCCCAGAAGTATGTTTCTATGATGACCCTTGCTCTTTGATGACTACTTTCTTAAAGTTTGTCAAAGAGGTTTTTCCGGAGCTAGTTCACAAGGAGTTCCTGCCATGCTTAGATCAGGATGCTACATTGCTTCCTATCATATATCCAACAGAAATCAATTCCTTATTCATAAGTTTCCGTGATTTTCCTTAAACTTCTTTTCTTCAGCTTCCTCCATTTTTTTCAATGATATGGGCTTCCTTTCTTTCTCCTATTGGGATTGTCCCTTAAGGACCATCTTTCTTATAATGTCCATAAGTATTTCCACATTTCCTCCACAAATGTTTGAGTCTTTTATCCTACAACATTTTTGCCCTAGATTTGTCTTTTTCCATCTAGCATAGAGACCACAAGTTGAATGAGGTAATTTTCTTGTCTATCATCTTTTCCAGATCTCACAGTTGAGATCTTATGAAGATATCCCTTCATTCTCTGATACCTCAATTTTGTGAAAATCGAGTCTAAGTGACATAACCTCATTTATTGCATAGAATAGTTCCTTCAGCTTATCATGTATTCTCTTGATGTCTCTAATTCTTCATAGACAGAGGGATGTAAGGACTTTGAATGATTCCATTAGAATCCCTTGAGCCCTTCTATCCCTTTCCATGTATTCAGATAAACCTTGATCTTTATAGACTTTCCATGACTTTACTTTCTTCGAGGACTGTGACTATCCTCCTTATGCAACGATTCTTGGTAGCCCAACCAGCTCATAGATCTCTCTGCAAAAACAAAGTCATTTAACCAAATTTGATTATAGAATGAAAAATACTTACTTGATAAGTGAAGATAAAGTCTTCAGCTTGATTTCTTCAATGGTGGTGGAGAAGAGATGTGTTAGTGCTTTCTCTTTTGATGATCTTCTTTTGAGGACAAGGGGAGGATCCTTGCTTTAATGAGAGGTAATCTTGCCTTAATGGCAATTCCTTTTAGTTTTCTAGCCTTCTTCCTTTATGACATAACTGATATTGTATCAAGATTTTCTTTGTGGTTAGACCGCCTAGCAATTATATTGCCAAGACCTTATTTTCTGAGAGCACTGAGATCACTTTTTACTTCTTCTCATAATACCGAGGTATTATTATGTCACTAAAATATTTTCTTTAAGATAGCACCGATACTATATGTGACAGCACCAACATATAACATCAAAACGTGTGACTGTTATGGAATGTTACTGAGGTAGCATCGTTATTCTTTCACTGTTGATTGGACCTGAAGTAGCATAGAACCAAGTTGTAACATATCACTGAAATCCTGTTTAGTATTTTCACTGTGATCTGCACTAGGTATGCCGAGAGCATTGTTGTTATTCCACCGATCTGAAAACACTTCTGAAATTAGCCCGAGATTTTTTGAGGATGATCTGAATTGTAAACTGTGACATTCAGACTCCAATTTCTTCCGAAATATCAAAGAATTAGATGCCCTTCCATAACTGTCACCTTAACTCTGATACCATGTTGAGAATTTTAAGAGGTTATAAATTCTCTTCTTGATAATTACTTGTGAGCTTATTTGCTTATGTATTCTTCCAAGTTAATCTTTCATCAAGTCAATTACCAAAATGTACATGACACAAGTGTTTTTACGTAGAATTAATACTTTTATTGTAGGAAGGTAAATCACAAATTTACAGATTTACCTTCCTTTCATTACACTTCAGAATTCACTACAATCCTTGCGATATCTGCACTGCAACCTTTGTAAGTATCCACATTGTATTCTTCTCAAACTGGCTTCATCAACCCGCAGTCTATACTCTTATGTTTATTCTGTAATCTGTAGACTTCAATTAGTCTATACTATTACCTTTATGTTTCTATACCTTCAGTTCCTTCTGCAATTTATATCCTTTAGTTGCTTCTGTTTCAAGTGAATTCGCATTCCTCTTAACCGTTGTACAACTTCAGACAAGTCCGCAATCACTTCTCCAAATAGATTTGCAACTTAACATACTTTAACGCTGCTTTGCTTTGTATTTATACCAAACTTCATTACGCTGGAATGTTCTTAGAGACATCCGCAATTCCTTAAACCAATCTGCTCTTCCTATCTCAAATCTGCAGACAGTCAATTGAATCACCGAAAAACTTGCTCCTCAAATGTGCCGCAGAGAGGTTATTTATATAGACAGTCTAATTGTCTTTTAGGCCGACCAGTCAGCATAATAGGGAGCCGACTTTCATGGTTAATTATAGGCCGACATGAAGAATAGATAATTCAACGTTTATAAGATTATCTTAGTGCATCTTTTGGGAGTCATCTCTTCACGATATTTTGCCAAGATCTTGGAGTATATTGTTGACTAGATCCTTCATGAACATGACTCTTAAATACATCTTATTATTTTTGACTTCTTCTTTACATAAGAATATAATTACATAGTCAACATGAAGACCAACCTAGTTATACTTTTCAACACTCCCTCTTAACTAGGGAGGTATTCATATAGGTACATGGTTACTTTTAAACTAAAGAATCCATAAGAAAAATAGGATTGGTAATCGCATCTATATAGCATCATTTCAACTAGCATTGTACTAGTGCAAGGCCTTGACTAACAACCCCATCTCTTCAACGAGACAATGGGCTTCAATGCTAGCGAGACACATGACTTATAGACACCTTTTTCATTGTCTCTCCAAGGTACATACTCCACTCGGGTGTTCCCAAAGTATGACCTTCCTGGACTATTCTTCTCTTGGATAGCTAGCCCTCAAAGAATATCGGTCCCTGACTACTCTTATCTTGAATGCCCTATCACATTTTCAAAGAGTATCGAATGCCAGATGATTACCCAATCCTCCATTCTGTCTTTCCAAGACTAGAATGATGTGTCTATCTCTCCCTCCCAGGGAGGACCTTATTCCACAAGGGAATGTACTCATTCTTATACAAAGAATGTACCTAAGCTCATCCTTAGGAATTACCAAGTTTCTTCCAAGTAATAAACTTACCATCAGGCTCCCTCTTAATGAGGGACCTCCAGCAGCAATGATGAGACACCCAGCTGCTCATGAAGAATTCTTGTTCTCAATGTCATGGACTTCAATATTGAGGAATCTCCGACTTTTAGCTTCATAGGGCACAGATCATCCATCACTTCCATCCTTAGTCATGTCAGCTATCAGAGTGATTCATCAGACTTCCTTTATCTGGTCCATTTTTATGTCATGCTGCTTTCGAATCATTTCCAAGGATCATACATCCTTTCTCATGATTAGCAACCCTGCACAAATTCATCCAGATAAACATATTCATTTAACTTTTAGAACGAAAGTTACCTTAGTGATGATCTTTCACCATGACATCTTCTTGTAGGCATCGGCTTCCTTCATACAGATTGACACATCTCCTAATGATATGCTTTTTGCCAAAAGTCTTCTTCTTTACCAGACTTCCGTCAAAGTCTACATATCTTTCCAAAATATCTCTTAGTCACATCTTGATATGGTTGCATTTCATGATCTCTTCCTCTCTGCACATTCTAGGGACTTACAACCTTTCTAGTTTCTTGTTCATATACAACCACCTCATATTTCATGAGGACATATTATGTTCATTTCATTTGTCCAAGTACTGAGAGATACTCCTCCATAGATCATACTTCTAAATACAGAATTTCATTACCTGCAACCATATGACACAACTTCACAGCTTCCAATGTTAGTATATAAATATATACATACCTCTTTACCCTTTTTCCCTTGAGTCATCCTATAGCAATTTTTAGGAATGAATAGCTTCATTCCATTGGCTTGTTTCATCAATATGTCATCACATCCCAGAAGTATGTTTCTATGATGACCCTTGCTCTTTGATGACTACTTTCTTAAAGTTTGTCAAAGAGGTTTTTCCAGAGCTGATTCACCAGGAGTTCCTGCCATGCTTAGATCGGGATGCTACATTGCTTCCTATCATATATCCAACAGAAATCAATTCCTTATTCATAAGTTTCCGTGATTTTCCTTGAACTTGTTCTCTTCTTCCTCCATTCTTTTCAATGATATGGGCTTCCTTTCTTTCTCCTATTGGGATTGTCCCTTAAGGACCATCTTTCTTGTAATGTCCATAAGTCTTTCCACATTTCCTCAACAAATGTTTGAGTCTTTTATCCTACAACATTTTTGCCCTAGATTTGTCTTAATCCATCTAGCATAGAGACCAAAAGTTGAATGAGGTTATTTTCTTGTCTATCATCTTTTCCAGATCTCACAGTTCAGATCTTATGAAGATATCCCTTCATTCTTTGATACCTCAATTTTGTGAAAATCGGGTCTAAGTGACATAACCTTATTTATTGCATAGAATAGTTCTTTCAACTTATCATGTATTCCCTTGATGTCTCTAATTCTTCATAGACAAAGGGATGTAAGGATTTTGAATGATTCCATAAGAATCCTTTGAGCCCTTCTATCCCTTTCCATGTATTCAGATTAATCTTGACCTTTATAGATTTTCCATGACTTTACTTTATTCGAGGACTGTGACTATCGTCCTCATGCAAGGATTCTTGGTAGCCCAATCAGCTGATAGATCTTCCTGCAAAAATAAAGTCATTTAACAAAATTTGATTATAGAATGAAAAATAATTACTTGATAAGTGAAGATAAAGTCTTCAGATTGATTTCTTCGATGGCGGTGGAGAAGAGATGTGTTAGTGCTTTCCCTTTAGATGATCTTCTTTTGAGGACAAGGAGAGGATCCTTGCTTTAATGAGAGGTAACCTAGCCTGAATGGAAATTCATTTTAATCTTCTGGCCTTCTTCCTTTATGACATAACTAAGATTGTATGAAGATTTTCTTTTTGGTTAGACCTCCTTGTAGTTATATTGCCAACATGGCCCATACATAGAGAGATGTTATATAGAAACATAATTCCACAATTTAAGCAGTAAATGCATGCAGCAATTAGCCCTAAAATAGCGAAAATCCCATTATCAATGTATGTGACAAGGTAAAAGAAAATAGCATCAAGTTTGTACTTACATGCAAGAGAATATATCCAACCATCAATACATCTGCCAATTAAAGAGATCCAAGATAAGAAAATGCAATCCAAACATCAAAATTCATCCATGCTCCAACTTCGTCCACCAAGAAGGAAATACGAAAATCTCAAGAGAGAGAATGATCCAATCCAAGTGCTAAAGTAAAATGAATTCATGTCACTCCAATTTATACATGTCTTAGGAGTTCGAATTACCTAATTAGGCCTACATTAGCGCCTAAAATAAAATAATGTGCAAATAACTAACTTTTGGTGACAAGCACACCAACCTAGCTCATAAATAAAATAATAGGCCTCTCAAGAGGTCAAATGATAAACAACGCATGTTGTTGGGCCCTCCAAGAGGGCTGATGAGGTCCATAAGTGCCATAATGATGAGCAGGACCCTCAAAAGTGATGGACAAGGGGGTGGCCCCTTGTTCTCCAAACAATAAACTTGCGATGCTCCCAGTGGGTGTGGGGGCACACAAATAACCTCATGGGTCTACAAGTAAGTCGAAGATGCTTGTAGACCATTTGTAAGGGCTCAAATTATGGAATAAATGATGCCACATCAGTGTACAAGTCCTAGGTCACCTGCCAAGTGTATGGTGCAACTGTGGGGCCGACTGGGTATGGTGTACCAGGTGCATCTTCCTCGTCCAATCGGTGGATCTCGAGTAATCTTTGAACATCTCTGGGGATCCATGGAGTGTTGTCTACTGTTGTGGAGACCCATGGCTCTCTACACACACCCTACATATGCCAATGTAGCCCTCTGGAGAGTTAGGACCTTGTATAGGGAGACCAAACTCAGAATGGACACCATCTGCAATCCTGCATAAGATCCAATGTGTCCCCTAGCCTTCCAACATAACAAGTCATTAAAGTAATCGGATAAAAAGAGCTTACAAACCATGGACAACAAGTGGACACTTCATAATGGCATGCCCTTCCATAGTGGGATTTGGCATGTGCTAATGTCTCCAAGCTCCAAAAGGGGTTAACCAAGTACCATATTAGGTGGTTTCTACCTTAAGAGGGGATAGTATGTCTAAGGTACATCCCTCAAATGGTGGTGGCATGTGATAAAAGTTGAATGGAATAGGGAACGAATGGTGCAATCTTGGGCCACATATCAGGGTACAAGGGTAGCTAGAAGAAAGGAAGCCCACACCTAGGTATATAATGAATAAGAGGGAGCAATCGTGGTACATGAGGTGCCCCGACCTTAATTTTTCCACCCTTTTTTATATGCATTTTACCTTTTATGATTTTTCTTTGATTAACTGCTCGGGCTTAAAGGATAAAAGAATGATGTGTAAGATATAGCAGTGGATACCCCCTTTTAGGTAGGGCAGCTCATTGCCCTCCAGTGGTTGGGACAATCATGTGTTCCTCAACGATAAAGGAGGCTCATCTAGGGCCTATGAAACCAGGGTGATGGCCATGGGTATGGGGTAGAGCTTATGCATTGGCTTTTTCCCACGTGCTAAATATGTTTGTCCCAACCATCTTTTCTATCTTGTGGTACATTTTCCTGTTGAATGTGGCCATTTATGTTTTTACTTTTTCTTTTCAGCTGCTTCAACCTCCGGGGCATCGTTCTAAGCCTGACCCAATGTGGGGGCAGGGAAAGGGGAGGCTAGCCCTATGTGGATCCAGTGAAGAAATGTAGACCCAGGTGGGAAAGATAATGAATTAGGCACAATCGATCTCGCACATCCGCTCTGGCAGAACATGTGGAGAAATCGTGTCACCATGTTTGCATTGAAGACTCCAAAGTCATTGCTAAGGTTGACCACTTCCATCATAGGAAGCTCAGGGAAGCCATTGAGATTGAGCATCATGCTAAAAATCTCAATAGGGATGATGGTTGGAAGTTGAGCAAGCGCTGGACCCCAGCTCTCTCTTGTTGAAAATTTTTATTTTATTTTTATTTATTTATTTATTTTTATTTATTTTTATTTATTTTTTATTATTATTATTATTATTATTATTATTATTATTATTATTTTGTTTTTTCTCCCGTTTTCCTCTTCTATTCTAGTCATTTTTATTCCCCTTGATATTTTCTTTTATTTATTTATTTGTTTTATCTTTATTTTTATATTTCTTTTATTATTTTTTATCCCTATGTATCTTATTTAAATATCTAAATCTCTATCATAACCATTTTAAATTATAGATTACATAAAACTTTTTAAATATTATATTTTATTATAATATCTATTAATTAATCAATTAAAAATTTTAATTAAAATTATTTAATTAACTAATCCATTAGCAGCTAGTTTTTAAACGACTATATTTTTAACGGCTAGCTTTTTCAGCTAATACCAGGCAATGATGCATCTTCACTATTTATTCATTAAGATTGAACGACTTCTTCACCTTGTCCTGAGGATGAACCACATTAGTTGGTTCGAAACGTCGACCAAATCCTAATAATGTGATTAATCCGAAAAGACATTTATCTATGATGAATGGGGTTATAATGAATGGAAGGGAAGTAATATGCGGATGATGGAGCGGGACCACACAACCAAAATCGGGGTTTCCCAAGTAGTATCACCCTAAAACTAAATGGTCAGTAAAGGAGTTCCCACGGGACTAAAATCGAAGGGTAACATCCAAAATAGGTCAAGGGGACGGAAGCACAAACTAACACCACTCTTTCCGTTGAATCCCCCCATTACTCCATGCCCTTAAGTGTCCATGATAAGCAAACTCAATACTCAATTACCAAATGAAAAGACATACCTTCAGGTTCGGGAGGCCCACCTTCAAACATAAGATCATGACAAATGGGTGAGGGACCACATGGCTAGCTTAGAAGGTGAAGAAATGGCACAACGAGCTAGTTGGTGGCTGCAAGGGGTTGTTGGTTGTCGGCTGAGGACCATCTTGGAGAAAAAAAATCTCCTAGGGATATCACCCACGAAGTGGTGGGTAACAATGCCTACTGGGGCTGACATGATGACCTTTCAAGGAGCCAATTTGTAGAGCTTATTTGAGTCGACTTGTAGGTGACCAAAATTGATTTCTTCTTTGTGTATGTAATGAAAAATGCCAACCGAAGCTACGATATATTTCAATAGTCCTTCACGTTGAATTGCGAAGCAAGAACCTCCTTACACATCCCTATGAGTTTTTTCAACCCTGTGAAGAAGAGATAGTCCACATATAATATCAAGATGAGCGGTTCACCCTCAACGAGTACATAGTACAAGTTGGGATCTGCCTCGCTCTTGGTGAAGCCCAAACAAGGAAGATATCCATCGATCCCAGCATAAAGGTCCTTCTTCAACCTGTATACAAGGGAATCTCTCCAATATACCTCAAACCCCTAAGGCTACTCAATATACACTTCATCCTCAATAACTTCGTTGAGGAATGCAGTCTTCACATCCATCTGATGTATCCTCCACCCCATCTTTAAAGAAATGGACATAGCTACTTTAATAGAGGCATATTTGGCAACGGGTGCAAATGTCTCCTCGTAGTCTACTCTGTCCTTCTAAGAGAACCCTCTTGCCATGAACCTCGCTTTATACTTCTCAATATTGCCATCAGTTGCATGTTTGATCTTCTAGATCCATCGAGAAGCGACCATAGACTTTCCCTCTAGTCTCGGCATGATTTCCCATACATCATTACTCATGATGTAGTTATACTCGTCTATCATGGCATCTCTCTAGACCTACTCAGCCTTGAGATTTTGAGTGTTGAGGTGGCATCGAATGTGCTCTTGCCCTAAAACTTTGCGGAGGGGCTAAGAAACACATCACCTCCAAAACCCAGAAAGCATTTGGAGAAATTTCATCTGGTGTCGAAGTTATTCAAATAATTAATTTTTTTAATGAGGACCCTAAGTCTAAACTTAGGAAATTAGAAAAATTAAAGTGAATTAATTAAACACATGTGATCAAATGTTCTAAGTGACTCGGATCAAGCAGTCTTTTAATCTTAGCCGTCGATAAGAGATTAAATCACGGTCGTTGGTGTCTCAACGAAAAAGTATAAGAGAAAGGCTTGAGGGTTAGTTGGAGACACAGACACGGAGGCAGAGCTGAGAGACTGAGTTGGAATTCAAGGGCGGGGTTTACTAAGAATTTCCGGAAGAGTTTTCTGCAGTGAGGGGTAGTATTGGCTGAGGGGATGATATGATCCCGGAGCCAAGAGTCAGCAAGAGGCAGAGGAGCAGCAACAACATCTACGCAGCAACTGCGCAGCGCAGAGAGCTTCAGCCACTACGCAGGCCCAGGAGGGGCAACGCTGCAGCTTTAGGAGGCCACCAAGGTTATGCAGAAGCCTTCCAGGGCAGCATAAGGACTACATCACCCAGTCTGGGGTTACGCAGTCCCCTTATGAGCAGCGCAAGGGCACGCAGAGCCTAGCAGGGCAGACATTGGGGCTTCAAGGGCAACGTTGGGGTTTCTAGGGCCAGAAATTAGCTGAGTCTTGTAAATCTCGTTTGAGGGTGTGGATCAGTAAGCTTTGGGTCTCAGAACAGCAGGTATTGCTGCAAATCTATTATTTTCTCTGTCGGGCTAACCAATTGGGTGCCCAAATTTGTTGTACTCGAATTCTACTTAATAATAATAAACCCTCATATTTGTTGCACCGATTTTCCCGCATTGGATTTTTCTGAGGACTATTGTCTGAAAAATCTGTCACTTTGTTGAATGAGCGTAATACAGTAAATGATCTGTATGTGTGTAGGTTGTTAGTTGTGTTTACTTCGGTATTTTCTGAATATTTTCTCGAAATAACTTGTATAATTTTAATCACAAGTAGGAGAAGTAAACCAAGATACTACAGTAGGATTTCTGCATTAATGTATTCCAAAATTTTCACACTCAGTTATAGCCTCCTCAATAGTGGAAGGCTCAGACTCGTTACCACTGCTAGTCAGTGCCAAATAACTAGAATATTTGGTCGGTGGTCTGCTCTGCCTAAAAGTGTTGCTAGGAGGCTCCATATGCTCCTCAGCATCCCTCAAGGTCCGCTCGACCCATCTTGGCCTCCTTCTAGTAGAAATCAAATGAATATCTAACTCCTCCAAATCTGTTGACTATGTCCCTGCTGCTGGTGTTGTTGGTTCTTGCTCAACCTTGGGAGCCTCTGGCTCTCGCTCCTCCACCACTGTCGACTCCCTCTCATGAGATCTCCTAAGGGTCTTGCCTTCATCAAATCTGACATCCCGACTCAAGATCACCTTTCTCTGTCCTAGAATGTTGACTTAGTAGGCCTTTGAGACCTCGTTGTGGCCAACAAACACACCTCTCTCAGATAAGGGCTCCAACTTAGTCCTCTTCTCTGTAGGAAAATGGGCATAAATTAGACTACCAAATAGGCACAAATAACTTACATTTGGTTTTACTCCTGCAGTGTAAACAGCTCCTCAGGAGTCATGCCCTCTAATACCCAGTGAGGACTACTATTCCGCCCATACACAGTTGAATTTTAGCCCCCCACCTACAAAAACATAGACAACTCCCGATCATTTCATTATCTGAAAAATCTGGGAATTTTGACCCACAAAGATACAAGGAAGAATACAAATCTAGAACCTGCAACCCGGCTCCCTCGAAATGAATTCGGCCCAGGTTAATCGGCCTCAAGGAAATCTACGTCCAGATGAAATTGGCATGAAGAACTCGGCCTCCAGCAACTCGATATGTGCCCTCTAGCAACTAGATTTGTGCCCTACAACTAGCGCGCACTAAGAAAAACCCTAGCACTCCAGCAACTCGACCTCTAGATAAATATAATCTCCCTCTGGCAACTCAACCCTGCAATCTCCTCCTACTCGGGCTCCCTAAATATGCACGAACCCACTCGCACTTTTCCTTCTTTGCACACTAGTCCACTGAGGCACTCGCACTACAAAGAAAATTGCTCTCTTTATGATGACTTGCTCACACAACTTGTGATCTTCGTCTTGTGTCTTCGCCTCCTTGCTAGGGTTCCTTTATAATCTTCATTGTGTCTATATCCCTAACCCCAATGCCCCTTATAGAACCATCTTCGAGATCAACAGTTGAGATTATTTCTAAGTCACTTAAACAATTAAATTATTTATCCTTATAAAATAACTCAATAGTCCACAATAATTAATTTACTTTAATTATTGTACTTTTCCTAATTTAAACTTAGGAAAGAAGACATAAATCACTAGAAGAGGCAAATATTGTCTTCCACATGATAAGACGCCAATCCAATGTAGAAGACGTTTCGAAGCTACTCACATCAGCACTCTCTCCTAGCAAGGAAGGGATTCTCCACCACCCCCAGCTTATCTCGGTAGTTCACAATCTTTTCCTTCACCAGAGGCTTCGTGAGAACATCTACCACCTGCTCCTTTGTAGAAATGTATTGCAATCTCATAACACCCCTTTGGACATTATCTCTGATGAAGTGATATATGATCTCGATATGCTTAGATCGGTCATGAAACACAGGATTCCCAGAGAGCTTAATGCAACTTTGATTATCATAGTGTATCACTGTTGGCCTCATCTGTAGATCAAATAATCTTGCAAGCATCTTGCAAAGCCAAACTACCTCACAACTCGCCATACTCGCTACCATGTACTCTACCTCTACTGAACTAAGTGCCATAGATTGTTGTTGCTTCCTGTTGAACCATGAGATCATGATTGATCCCAAGTTGAAGCAACATGCAAATGTGGACTTTTTGTCCAACACACTCCCTTCCCAATTAGAATTTGTGTACCCCTGCAGCTCCACTCCTCCAACTCTGACATACCTGAGTCCAAATTCTATTATCCGGCATAGGTATTTCAGCACATGCTTCACTGCACCCAATGAACCTATCTCGACTCCATGAACTAGCTAAGGGTGTTCACAGCAAAATATATATCTGGCCTATTGTTGACCAAATACATCAAGAAACCTATTAGATGCCTATACAATGTGGGATCCACTAATTCACCTTCAGAAGCAGTCAACTTCTTTAGGTTAGTGATCATAGGTGTAGACATAGGCCTGTAATCCTCCATCATGAATCTCCTCAAGATATCCACTACATACTTGCCCTACCTAAGGAAAATCTCTCCTGGTTGTTGCCACGCCTCCAATCCCAAAGAGTAATACATTAAGTCGATGTCCTTAATGTCAAATTCTGAAGCAAGATCCTCCTTGCACATCCCTATGAGCTTCTTCGAGCTCGTCAAGCATAGATCATCCACATACAATACCAAGATGATTGGTTCACCCTCAACAAGCACAAAGTACAAGTTTGGATCCGCCTCATTGTTGGTGAAGCACAAACCAAGAAGATATCCATCAATCCTAGCATACCATGTGCGCAAAACTTGCTTTAGTCCATAAAGGGCCTTCTTCAACCTACATACATGGGAATCTCTCCCATGCACCTCAAAACCCTTAGGTTTCTCAATATACACCTCCTCCTCAATCACTCCATTGAGGAAAGCAGTCTTCACATCCATCTGATGTATTCTCCACCCCGTCTTTGAAGCAATGGACATTCCTTCTCTAATATATGCATATCTAGTGACGGGGGCAAATATCCCCCCATAGTCTACTCCCTCCTTATGGGAGAACCCTCTTGCCACGAACCTCGCTTTATACCTCTCGATACTACCATCAATTGCATGTTTGATCTTGTAGATCCATTGAGAAGTGACCACAAACTTCCCCTTCGGTCTCAGCACTTTATCCCAAACATCATTGTTCATGATGGAGCTATACCCCTCTATCATGGAATCTCTCCAGACCTGCTCGCATATAGCCTACTCAAAATTTGAAGGCTCAAACTCACTGATGTTGCTCGACAGTGCCAAATAACTAGAATATCTAGTCAGTGGTCTACTTTGCCTGAAACTACTACTAGGAGCCTCCACATGCTCCTCAACATCTCTCAATGTCTACTCGACCCGTCTCAGCCTCCTCCTGATGGATCTTGAAGGAATATTCATCTCGTCCTCTAAATCTACTGGTTGTGTCCTTGTTGGTGTTGTTGGTCCCTGCTCAGCCTTACGAGCATCTCACTCCCGCTCCTCTACCACTATTGACTCATTTGCATGAGATCTAAATGTCCTATCCTACTCATCAAATCTGACATCCCGACTCAAGATCACCTTTTTTTGTCCTGGAATGTAGACTCGGTAGGCCTTTGAGACCTAACTGTAACCAACAAATACGCCCCTCTTAGATAAGGGCTCCAACTTAGTCCTCTTCTCTATAGGCACATGGACATAAACTGGACTACCAAAAACGCGCAAATTACTCACATCCGGTTTCACTCCTATAAACAGCTCCTTAAGAGTCACGTCCTCCAACACCCTATGAGGACTCTTTTTCTGTACAAACATAGTTGTATTGCAGGCCTCCGCCCATAAGAACATAGGCAACTCCTAATCATAGATCATTGCCCTCGCTACCTCCATGATGGTCCTATATTTCCTCTCGGCAACCCCATTCTGCTGAGGATTGTAAGGTACTATGAGCTCCTTGATTCCTGCTTCCTTAGAAAAATACAAGAACACGTTGGAGGTATACTCGCCCCCATTATCTAATCTCAACACCTTAATCTTCCTCCTTGTCTAGTTCTCCACACGAGCCTTGAACCCCTGAAACTGATCGAAGACCTCATCTTTGCTCTTCAGGAAGTAGATCCAAGTCTTCTTGGAATAATCACCTATGAATGTCGCAAAATATAAGGACCCTGTGATCGATGTCACAGACATAGGACCACAAATATTAGAATGCACCAAGTCTAACACGCCCTTTGACCTAGTCTCACTATGAAGATACGCAATATTGGCTTGCTTGCCAAGTGCACACCCTTTGCACACTCCATCCTACTGCACCTGAATCTCTGGAAAACCAGTAACAATCCTCTACACCATCAGAAGAGCTTTGTAGTGTAGGTGCCCCATCCTCTTATGCCAAATCTCGCTTTGGTTGTCACTATCATGTATGAGAGCCTTCACTGGTTGCCCTCGCAATAGGCAGAGATCCCTCTCCCTCCTACAAATCACCTGGTTCTTGCTAAGATCAGTCCCCTTACACCTTTCGTAAAGCTGACCTCCAATCCTCTGTCCTCCGTGATCGAAACTGAAAGGAGATTCTTCTCCAACCCCGGTACATATAATACCTCATTCACCTCCATGATGCCACTTGAGTCCATCTGGAACTCGATACTCCCAGTACCCTCGACTGCATACTTGGCCTTGTCACCAAACTCCAGATTTACATCTCTGGGCCCCCTGGTCAAGCTAGTTAAGAGATCCTGAGATCCCTTCATATGATGAGATGCTCCACTATCCACGAACTAGACACCTCACATGACGGTTCCAAAAAGGAAAGATACTAGGGCAAAGTTTTTCTCGAACTTCTCCGCCATCTCCTCCATCTACGCAAAAATTGTTGTAGTAGTCTCACCCTTGCCCTTCTTTTTGTTAGGGTATTAATTGGGAAAATGCCTGAACTTATGACAAGCAAAGCATTTAACTTTGCTCATGTCCTTTTCCTTCTTGTTCTATGAAGATGCTCCTCCACCTTGGTTCTGCTTCGCCTTTGCTTTGCCCTTATTCTCTTGTGCAGCAAGAGCTACTTCATCTTTCTCCTCACCGCCCTTTCATTGTCCTTTGATCAAGGAATTTTCCCAGATCTCCTTCTGGGTGTAGTCATCCCATAATTGGCTCCAATCAAAAAGATGTTGACGAGCAAGAATCCCATCCAAAAACGTGGGCCACTGCTTTGCACTTTCCCCAATAGCTACTAGCTCATCATGAGCCTGCTAGACCCTCGTGAGATAAGATGTCACGGCCTCAAATCTGTTCATTTTAATACTATACAACTTCTCTTTCAACACCATTTTCATGTTCTTGTTTGTACTCTGATTAAGACTAGTCAAAGCCAACCACATTTGTCTTTTGATGTCCTTCCCTAATATGTGATGGAATATATGATCCCTCACACCATCCAGAATTATGCATCTCGCTTTCATATCCTTCATCCTATGCTTGGCTACAAGATTTGAATCTAAAGGAACTTGCACATCCCTGCTCACTAAATCCCAAAGACCATTCAACTTCAAAACCAGGTAATTCGCTCCCTCCAGGGGATGAAATTTGACACCCTGTCCAACATGTCTTCATATCTCAAACTAAACAATGATGCCATCTCCACAAATCAACTGTTCCCGCAAAACCAAACTGCAAAATTTAATCAAATAATTATGTTGTTGCAAAAAGGAAAATTTGTTGCTGCAAACCCTCATGATCCCAGAACTTTCTTTCAGAGTCTTCTAGATAGCTTTAATACCATGTTAAGTTTCTAATACCAGCTAGATTTATTGTTTTGCAGAAAATTAATTTATCCCTAGTAATTTATTTATTTACCCACATAAACATTCATTTACCGATAAATAAAATCACAAATACATTTAACTTCTAGAATTAAAAATATGCAGCGAAAATAAACTAATCAATTCTCTGTCATTTCATTATCTGGGAAATTTGGGTTTTTCAACCCATAAAGATACAAGCAAGAATACAAATCAGGAATCTACAACTCGGCTACCTCAGAATCAATTCTGCCTAGGTGAATTGGCCTCAAGGAAATATGCCTCCAAATGAAATCGATCAAAAGAACTCTGCCTCCAACAACTTGATCTACGCCCTCCAGCAACTTAGCCCTACAATCTCCTCCTACTCAGCCTCCCTGGATTCGCATAAACCCACTTGCACTTTTCCTTCTCTACGCATTGGTCCATTGAGCCACTCACTACAGAGAAAATCGCTTTCTCTTCATGATGACTCCTTCACACAACTTGTGCTCTTCATCTTGTATCTTCACCTCCTCGCTAGGCTTCCTTTATAATCTTCATTGAGTCCAAATCCCTAACCCCAATCTCCTCTCTAGTGCCATCTTGGAGATCAACGGTTGCGATTATTTCTAAGTCACTTAACTAAGTAAATTATTTATCCTTAGAAAATAAGTCAATAGTCCACAATAATTCATTTACTTCAATTATTGTACTTTTCCTACGTTAAACTTAGGAAAGAAAACATAAATCACTAGAAAAGGCAAATAATGTCTTCCACGAGGTAAGACACCAAGCTGATGTAGAAAACCTTCTGAAGCCACTGACATCAACACTGCATGAACAGTTTAGAGTGCCCTACATGCTCAGGAGGAGCATACCTAGCAAAAGAATGGATCAACAATTGTTTGGCATTGTTTGACATTGATGTCGCATTGTTTTGCAGGAGCCACAATAGTTAGCAGCAAGAATTCTAATGTTTAATCTGCAGGTATGTCACATGTTTAGGGGGAGCAAGTTGTTAGATGGAACAACCACGGCATTAAGCAGATGTTATTTTTGCAAATGACCTTGGTACATGGAGATATATTAGGATCACAATAGAAAATTCAAGTTTGATTGCCCTTTGCCAATAATGTCAAAGGGGGAGAGAGAGACATCACCCATAATTTTGGTCTTGGCAGATGATGAGGTAGTTGGAGGTTGTGGTTGCCATCAATACCAAAGGGGGAGATTGTTGGCATTGATGCCAACAATGGCATGGATCAGTGACGCAGTAAGCAGCATGAGGATTATGCATGGAGTGTCCATTTAGGGTTGGATGTAGGGAAAGACATCAAAGAAGAGGGCAAAAGAAGTTACTAGTGACTGGAATAAGCAAGTAAAGGTTAACACTACAGACGTTGGTATGCCATGTTTAATCTGCATACCTCTGTTGTTTGAAACTTCATAACCTAGGTCCGCAACCCACATTGCCAGTGTTTAACCAGCATCCACAACTCAGATTGTGTCTTGAACCAATGTCTGTCAACTTGTAGGATTACTTTTGGCATCCATGGTTTTCTCCGTTGGTTTTACATTAGGGCATTTTACCATTGATTCGCCTTGGCTATTATAACGCACATTTTGATTTAGTCGGCTCCATAGTTCTATATTTCCATGGTAAATGCCCATGGTATTTTTTAGAGTTGACTTGATTTGATCAAATCACAAAGCCTATAAATACCAGGACGAATTCGCAATGGATGCATCGCTCATAGACTCAACTCATGACTTAGGTATTGTACGCGTAAAGGCATTATCCTGTTCGGTGATCTAAGAACGATGTTGAGATCAAGAAGTTTGTGGCTGCTTATGGTGTTCAGATGAACTGTACGTTCGTGTTATCTGTATTTATCTTTTGGCCCGGGTTATTAAACCTCAGAGCTATCTTTGATCTAAGCAAGGTGCAATATTGAATCTTATGATTGCGTAGCTCCAATACGATAATGGCATTAACCAAGTCATGGCATTGAAAGGCATTTCGGCTCCTGTGATTAAATCTTTCTAGTAGGCAAGGTCGAGACACCGTGCATAGATGAATGACAACAAATCAGTTGTTCAGGCACAATGTCGATCTGAGGAAATATTAATCGTCGATTCCATTATGGTGAATTGTTGGCATAATCGCATTGTTCTATGTCTCTATTCGGGAGCAATTGTTGGTCAAATTTTGATCTAGTACAGTGTGCAAAATGATTGGTTGTGGATCAATATTAAAGACACGATCGGGTATGATGGAATGTATAACCGTGGAGTGATTTGAGCCCATATCTCTAGTCTGAGTCTTATAACGTCGTTGGGGACCTTTGTCTATGCTTATGCCTCTGTCATGGTTGATGTGATTTGGTTATGATGCTTGAATCTGGTATGTATGCATCATGGGCTAGTTTGGAGAAGTTTTATGAAAATTGTAGATCATTGTCTTGAAGTCTGGACCCAGAATATCTCATAGGTAATTGCCAAAATGATGTTGATTGCCTAGTGTGAGTTCAAAGTAAATGTGTTGGACCGAAAGGTATGATTAATGGTCGATTACAATAATTAGCATGTTTACTTTTGACCTAAACCACGCAAGACTGAGTTTAATGTAGTGGCAGCTTGCAGTTGTTTTGCGATCGTGGGCAATCCACTTCCATGACCTGGTGCATATGATCTGTTATGGTATCATTGTTGGGTTAGATCTGGTATGCATCCTTAAGGTTTTGAATTCTTGTTTGGAAGTCTAAGTTGATGTTAACAGTCAACTGGTAGTGTGATATAGTCTCAGATCTAATTCTTTTGGTTAGGGATATTGTTGTTGTATGTTGTTGTAGTGATTGAAATGTGTCAAGTGTTGAAAATGATAGCGGGAAAGGGTTCCTTGATTTGTGCGTTAATCAAAGGGACCTCAACGAGTTCTTCCTTAGCATGCTCGAGTTCCTACAAGTTAGGAATCAATTCCTATAAATTAAGAACCAATTCCTATAAGTTAGGAGCTAATTCCTATAAGTTAGGACGAATTCCTATGATTTAGGATGAGTCCCTACAAATTAGGGCGAGTTATGAAGCAGTTAACTAATGTGCAAAAGTGGAAGGCCGAGTTCATTGTCTTCTAGTGTGAATTAACTTACGATAAGCGACAAGTCTCTAATTCTAGATCGAGACTCGGGTCGAGTTGCATGGGCCATTTCAACTCAGTTAACAACTCAATCACCAGTTCGATTCCTAAAATATTGACTTGCCAGATTTAGTCATTCGAATTGCTTATAAGGAAGAGTGAAGGCACAATTGTAATCATTCTTCTTGAGCAAAAAGTATTGTGTGTGAGCTTGTAAGAGTGACAAGAACAAGAAGGAGCTTGTGTGAGATATTTGATAGAGGAAGAATTGCCTTGGGAATGTGCTAGGAAATCAGGGTTAATTCATAAGAAATAGGAGTAGCTCATGCGCTAGGAAATAGGGGCTTATTTCTTAGGATTTGGGCAAGGATTTTAGAGCTCATCCAAGCGAGGCAAGAAGGCATAAGGATCAGGAGTCTTGTAGATTGTTTCAAGCTTAGTTCAAGCAAGAAGATCATTGTATTCTCTATTGAAACAATAGTGTATTGTAAGAGATCTATTGCTCATTCTTCTATCAATAAGATTCTCAATCAAGCAAAGGATTTTCCCAGTTGGGTTCCCTAGAAAAATTGTGTTGTTGAAATTGTGTGATTGTGTATTTATTTATGTTCCTATTCCGCTGCAAAATAAGTAGAGAAATTTTGTGTCTAAATGAAAGGAAACTAGTTTTCAGATCGTTCATATTAGCAGTTGTAGAATCTCATGGATTTTCTACATGGTATCAGAGCAGTAAACAAAATAAAGACCAACACCAAGCTGAGTAATCCATCCAAGTGCTTTTCATCCAAGAGGAGAAAGAAATCTGACGTGACGCAGATCAAGGAGCCAAGGTGGAAGGTGAGGGAGGACAAAGTTAAGGGTTCTTCCTCCAAGTCCAATCTGGCCAAGTTGAACCAGATACTGGCCAAGTTTCCTTCTAGAGTTTTGGGCATGTCCTTAGAAGGTTGATCTTTGTGAATAGGGTGTGAAATTTATGAGCAGAAAAGGAGGTCTGAAACCCTGATTTCCAGTGCACAGAAGTGTAGTGAGTGTTGTGACCGAGTCTCGAATGTAGGCCGCAATTCCTCAAGAAGTATGTGTAGAAGTTAGAGTCCTAAAGGAGAGGTTAACAATGTTTTTGGAGAGAAGTTTGGAGGTCGAAGTTAGGGTTGCCTTGTAGATGTTACAGGAGCCCTAAAGAAGGCTAAAAAATCTCAGTGAGATGGTGCTCAGAACAACAAAGTTTCAAGGCTGCAGTAGGCATCTTGAAGAAGGATGTTGACTTGTCTTCTAAGGTGACAAAAGCTAGGAGATGGAAGAGTTGTTCCTAAAGGGTTTGGGATAGCAAATCCTTGATGCCCTAGTTAGGTTTCTTCTCAATGTATGTATAGTCACCATATATCAACCCTTAAGTTTGTCCAAGCAGTGCGTGCAAGCGGACAGAAGTAGGATGTAATGTGTATGGTCGTAGGGTTGTCATAAGGTGAGGAGTAGTGGGCAAAATCAAGGAAACATTGAAGGTTTATGCATGTTTGTTCATGGAGGTTTTGAACAACAACGACCAGAGCCTTAGTTCAATGGATAAGTAGCAGACTTATCACTGATAAGATGGTTGTGCATGTCTACCATAAGCTCTGAGCATTAAGGAGCCAGATAGTGGGTAGAATATTGTTCCCTAAATCAGCCAAGGAATTGACTATGTGGGGGCAGTTTTGGAGGCTCTGAGGAGAGTGACAATAGGGTTGATGTGTCATAGTGACAAGGCAAATTTGTGTGCCCTAGGAGAAGCGTTATGGAGCAGCCAGAATCTTGACAAGTGGGCAATATTTGAAGTCCTCATGTACAACTCATTGGAGGAGCTAATGAGTTGTTAGGTGGTAGATTCGTGTGCCCTAGTTCAATGGGTTGTAGGAGGGCAAACCAGTGATAAGAGGGTAGCTTGTCAAGCCCTATGTTTGGTCATCTTTGGAGCAGCAGAGGTACCAAAAGTGGGCAAATATGATGTCCCTAAGAGCAATGATGATAGATGAGTCATATTAGTGCTAGTCGGCAGTTTGTTTAAGACCCTAAGAGCTGACGATCTTTGAGTAGGAAAGCAACTAGTGGGAAAATTTGTTTGAGTAGCCTATGTTCAGTCTTCTTGGAGCTGCCAAGAGAGATTGATAGTGACAGATTTGACCGTTGGAGATGCAAGCATTCTGAAGTAGCAGAAGTTGCGGTGATCAACAAAAGAGGCAAAGTACTTGCCAGATGTGTTAAACGAGCATCCTTCCACATGACCGGGAACAAGAAGAGTTTCAACCACCTGAAGTAGAAGGACATGCAATTTCAGATTGAGCTAGGAGATGATGGTTAGTATGCAGCTAGAGGAGTTAGTATTGCCAGTATTCAGAGGGAGTCAAGTAATCCTCTTCATCTCAGAGATGTTCTCTATGTTCTAGGATTGAGGCAGAATCTTGTTTCGGTAGCTACCCTCGAGGACAAGGGATATGATATCGTCTTCAGCAGAGGTAAGGCGTACCTCCAGCAATTAGCTTTTGGATGTAAGAAGCAGATAGGTGTGAGGGTGAAGAATCTCTACAAGTTGCAAGTAGAGACAGGTGCAACCTTGAGTAGCAAGACAGGGAGAGCTCAAAGTAGAGAAGTGGTGGTTGAGCGAGAGCAGGATAGAGCTCTCAAGAGGGAGCCTCGGTCAGTATCTTAGTTTGAGTCTAAGCTAGTTGGCAGTTGCATTGCCATCAGGATGTTGAGGAGCATAGCCTAGGCCGAGTGGACATAGCCACTCAATCAGAGACTTCCAGTCTAGGGAGAGTTCGAGCCAAGTGGGCAAAAGATTTGTTTAAGGGAGATCAGGAGAGAGTTGGATCTTCCAGTATCACCTAGCCAAAGGAAGCAGCCACAGAGGTACACAGGGTACATGGCACTTATAACTAAAGTGATGGACTCACAAAACTGTTGGAAAAAGTAACTAGTTTTGGTCTTCATAATTGTCATTGTACTCATGTCAATATGTATATCTTATGTAACAAGCAAAAGCAGAAAGAAAATTTATTATTTTAGAGCATGGGCTTCATGTTTCTTGTTGATGGTCTTCTAGGTAAAAGCATGTTCTTCATGCTTCTAGGGTTTGTTAGGTCATAATATTTATTGTCATGAGTCAAAAGAGTCAATGTCATGAATATAAGACCCATCTGGGCAAGATGTACCTTGTAAAAGAAAATATTTTTAGTCTAGAAAGTCCTAGAAACCTCCAAAACACAAGCCCACCCTAACAACTTCAAGTCGGCCTAAAGGAAGGTACTTGAACCACTCATAAATGTATAAACACAAGCAGCTTCAACCTCATTTGGCACTCACTCACTCAAGTTCGATCTCTCAAGAAAAATTTTTATTTGAAGTTGAGCAGACTAAGAAGGCTAGAGTGAAGATCAAGGAAGAAAAAGTCTTGGGTTTTTTTTGGGGGGTCCATCTCTCTCACACGTGCAAAGAATTAGGGTTTCTGCAACTTCAAGGAAGGTAGAAATTACAAGTCTGAATTTTCGAAGAACGAGTTGCAGGATCGAGTTGCTGGAAGAGGGAATTATCTGATTTGACCCCATTGACTTTGGGAAACATTGTCTTGCTTAAAGGAAGATCTCTTGAGGCATTGTCCTAGAGTTTCTGCAACAACTGCAAGGTCGAAGTTGGGGGTCGAAGTTGTATAGTTAGAATTTGGCTAATATAGGATTGAACCTTGTTGATCTGATCTCATTAGAAGGGCTTTTTGGAGGGTGGTGCTAGGAGGAGGTTTTGGTCTTGAGATTTGGGTCTTCGTTTTCTCATTTGAAGCAGATTTTATAAGAAGAGAAGAGCTTTTCTAAGTTTTCCCCTTGGAGGGGTTTTGCCCTGGCTTGGATCCTATTTTTTGTGTCCATTGTCTTTACTATTTTTGCACTTGATAATTGTTTGATGAAGAAGATATAATAAAGAAACACAAGAAGATAAATAAAGTTCACAAGAAATTATTAAGATTAAGGAGAAACTGAAGTAATAGCTTCCATATTGCATTTTCCAACAAGAACATGGTGTGACAGAACAGGCCTTCAGATCAGGTTCTGCAAAAGAAAGCAGGGAAGTCTTCTAGTTCAGATGGAGCAACGACAGCAACAGAGAACGCGGTAGTATTGAAGAAAAATTCATATGGACGAGATTTTTCCAAAAGCACCTTCGTGGCTAAGAGGGAGTGTTGAAGATGATAGTGAGAAAGGGTTCCTTGATTTGTGCCTTAATCAAAGTGGCCTCAACGAGTTCTTCCTTAGCATGCTCGAGTTCCTATAAGTTAGGAATCAATTCCCATAAGTTGGGAACCAATTCCTATAAGTTAGGAGCTAATTCCTATAAGTTAGGACAAATTCCTATGATTTAGGATGAGTCCCTACAAATTAGGACGAGTTATGAAGCAGTTAACTAAGGTGCAAAGGTGGAAGGCCGAGTTCATTGTCTACTAGTGCGAGTTAACTTGGAAAAGGATGAGTGACAAGTTTCTAATTCTCGATCAAGACTTACGACAAGTTGCATGATCCAATTCAAATCAGTTAACGACTCAATCACGAGTTTGATTCCTAAAATATTGACCTACCAAATTTAGTCATTTGAATCGTTTATAAGGAAGAGCGAAGGCACAATTGTAATCATTCTTCTTGGGCACAAGTATTGTGTGTGAGCTTGTAAGAGTGACAAGAAAAAGAAGGAGCTTGTGTGCGAGATTTAATAGAGGAAGAATTGCCTTAGGAATGTGCTAGAAAATAAGGGCTAATTCCTAAGAAATAGGAGCGGCTCATGCGCTAGGAAATAGAGGCTTATTTCCTAAGATTTGCATAAGGATTTCAGAGCTCATCTAGGCAAGGCAAGAAGGCACAAGGACCAGGAGTCTTGCAAATTGTTTCAAGCTTAGTTCAAGCAGGAAGATCATTGTATTCTCTATTGAACTAAATTGTCATGTTGCACTTCTCTGTCATCATACCTTCATCCTTATAAACTGTGTATCCCACACTCGGTGGAATGTAGACTATCCATGTAATTTTTCTTTTTCTAAGTAGAGGTGAACCTTTTAAATGTAACTTTGCTTTTTCTCAGTAGAGGTGAAACTTTTAACAAGGATTCCAATGATCCTCATTTTGCAAATACTTCTTTCTATTGATGATGAGGTGTGATGATCTCTTATCTTTCTATCTTGCTAGATGACCTACTTCAATCATATGAACTACTACTTCAACTATCCTTTTAAGCTTCTAGTATGATATCATTTCAATTTCTGTTATAATCCATCTTATCATGACTGTAATGCTTCCTACCATGACTTGTTTAACTTTTGAAAATAAACTAAATTTATGTGAGACCTTCAATAGTAGAGGTCTTTTACTTCTTCCTTCTTTGACTTCTTTTCTTCTGGTTCTTCTACTTCTTTAGTCACATGGGCTTCACTTCTTTCTTTCCTTTTCTTGTTGCCCTTCTTGAGTTTAGGACAATTCCTTTTGAGGTGCACATATTCATTACATTCATAGCATTGAATTTTAGACATGTCAATTTTCTTTTGAAATTTCTTCCGAGGTTCAAACTTTCAAAATTTCGCTTTCCTCCTTGTCATAGTTGCATATGCTTGTGTTTGTTCATTTGATCCAACATCATTCTTTGCCTTTAATCTTGTTTCTTCAATCTTATATAATGACCATAGATCATTGAATGACGTAGTTTCCTTATTTCCATAGATGCTTGATACAAAGTTGCCCCATTCATCTAGTAATGCATTGAATACAAGAGTGGTCATTTCTGGATCTTTCTGGATCTGACATTGTTTCTCCTAGCTCTTGTAATTGATCTCTTATTTGAGATACCTTCATGAGATATGAGGCTACCTATTCTTCCTTTGATACTTTCATGTTTTATAGGTCGGTTCTTAAAGATATCATTTCCCCTGCAGTACTTACAAAGAACAACTCCACCAACTTGTCATAGATTTCTTTCGATGTCTTCAATTTTGCGACATAAGGAATTAGAGAATCCTTGATTGATTCAATGAGGATCCTTTGAGCCCTTACTTCTCCTTTCATATACTTTGATAGTGCTTGAGATTGCTCTTGTGGAGGTTTAGTAATTGAGCCCATGACATATTCAATAACATCATTCTCTGTGAGAATTAAATCTATTCTCTTCTTCCATGCAAGGTCGCTCGATGTCCCAACAAGTTTATTGTTCTCCTTGCATAAAGTAATCATTTGAGTTGTAGATTGAGACATGATATATAAATTACTTACTTGAAAAATGAAGATGCCTCCTTGATGATGATGTCTTCTACTAGATGCTTCCTTGATGATGATGTCTTCTTGTGAGCTTTATAAGGAGGGATGATCTTCCTTCTTCATAATGGCAATGCTACTTCTTCGGTAGATGTTTTTCTTTAAATATGCTTGAGATATGATCCTTTCTTCAATGTGAGGGAGATCATTAGAAGGAGATCACTTTGATTCCTTTGATGATGAAGTGCTCTTCTTGCTTCCTTCAGATGTAGAATGTGAGAGACTTCCAAAGATGCTTCAATGTGTAGAGTCCTTCTTTCTTTAAGATGGAGGTAGCGTCCTTGAGGTCTTTCTTTCTTCTTCCAAGAGTTCTTCCTTCAAGATGATAGGATCTTTATGATGTGTTGACTAGTCCTCCTTGACGCTCTTCTCCTTGTATTTGGCTCTTATGTATCGTTCTTCAATTGAGTAATCTTCAATCTGCCTTTCCTTGTCACCTTAGGTTTGATTCCAGGTTGAGAAATCAAGAACAGTTATATTAGAGTGATTTCTCTTTACTTTAATAACTGCTTGTGATGTTCTTTACTTCAACTTGTAGTATTTATAATTAGCTTCTTCTTCTTTGGATTGTTATAGTGTTCTTAGCATCAAATAGCTACCAAACTATGAAGATCAATAACACAAATGGACACAGGATATAAGCTACTAGCTAGGGCCAAAACCTCTCCTAGAGAGGAAAACCCACATGTAATTCTTCTCTTCTTATAGAATCTTCAAATGATTAATTCCAAGACCTTTAGACCCAAGACAGAGAACCCTCCAAGACCAAGTCAACCTTCCTTCTTAATGAGCTCTCCTTACACAACTTCCAACAACAAACTTCGACCTTCCAACAACTTCTCCAGCAACTTCGACCCCCAGCAACAATTTCTGCAACTTCAACCCCTAGCAACTTCTGCAACTTCAACCTAGCAACTTAGCAGCTTCACAACTTCGACCTAGCAACTTCACAACTTCGACCTAGCAACTTCACAACTTCGACCTGGCAGCTTCACAACTTCGACCTGGCAGCTTCACAACTTCGACTTTGCAGCTTCACAACTTCGACTTTGCAACTTCACACCTTCGACCTAGCAGCTCCAGAACTTCGATGCACGTGAAAGAGAGAGAGAACCAAAAACTTCGATTCCAGCTTCTCTCTTCTTCTTGTTCTTCGTCCTTCTTTTCTTGCCTTCTTGCATCTTCCTTCTTGTGATCGAACTTATTTTGCTTGATCGAATTTCTTGGATGTCTTCTTCAAATGAGGTCGAATGCACTTATATATAGGCTTCCAAGGGGTACGAATTTCCTTCATGAGGCCGACTTGATCTTGGAGGGTATTTCGACACAATTTTGACTCAAATAAATTCTTTTGACGTGATACAAAATGCCCAATAGGGTCTATTACATATGACAATGACTCTTTTGACTTATTGACTCTATGACAAACCCTAGAAGCACACAATGGGTGCTTTGACCTAAAAATAAATTGACCTTGAGCATGAAACCCGTGCTATAAAATCACAATAATAAATTTTATTTTCTCTTTACATCAAATACATAAAATCAATTATGAAGACCAAACCTAGTTACAAATTTCAACAATATGGTCGTTGCCATATTCATTTGAATCACTTCCAGCACTCTAATACACAAGCACATGGATAAATTATGATTCATTTGAACATTAGTGTTACTTGAAGTGATCAAATAAGCAATATGCATGCTAAATTACTCTCACATTTACAGGCATTTTGGTTGTTTAGTTACAATATTTTACAAATCAATCTAAGCTAATCAACACTCACAATTTATTTATAATGATTTAGCTAGATTGACCATAGGGATTCCCACAATCTATTTATAATGATTTAGCTAGACTGACAATAGGGATTCCCCTAGACTAGGATGTCTTTTTTCTGTAGTTTGATTCTTGAAGTGTGAGGCAAGGCCATCAAGGTGCCAATGGGTGGCTTGCCTGAGAATTGCCTCTAGGCTCTCCCATTAAGGTTAGGACTTTTCCTTTCTGGCAAGAGTTTGGGCAGTAACACAACCAAAGCCAATAAACCCTAAGCTGGAACAGAGCACCACAGTGACAAGCTGCCAAATAAGGTAAAACGATCAGTTGACACCCTAGCCATTGGGGTTACCAGTAGATAACAGAGGCACCATGCATAGGCCTGATACCCATTTTAAAACAGTGCCCACCAAAAATAGCACAAGCCACAAGCTCCATGACAGCCTAAAAGAAAAGGCAGCACAACCAACAACAAGCTGTGCACTATTAAAAACACAAGCTCAAAGAAAAAGCATGCCACCATCAATAGAAAGTTTTGAAATCAGGTGATAGAAAGCACCTACAATGCAGACCTGTGAAGCCAATCCATTGCCAAAAGCACGGAGAATAGAAAACACCATGGCAAACCAGAAACACCTTTGAGCCAAACCATATGAACCCAAGCTAGAAACCAAGCGATCTTCCATGGGCACTGCAGCTCTGCTTTCCTCCCCAACTTAACCACGTCTTCGCTCTACCTAGCCATTGACAAGCATCTTGCATTATGTGGGTGAAGCCTGCGAAGGATTTGAGGCAAGGGCTGCTGGGGAGAAAGGGAAGCAGCAAGCGCCTCTCTTCCTCGTTTCTCCATTTTTTGTGCTAAACACTTATTGTGGAATTAAATGCAATCATTCTTTATAACAAGGTTATATTTTGCCATTTAGTTGTTTGCTGAGGCACTATATCAACAAATGTGTGTTAAGGTTCCATAAAAACTTGTTGAATGTGCTAAGAGCTTTGGCATACTGGGGTCTATTTTGCATGGACAACAAACTACAGAAGGGAGATAGAAGGATATAAAGAATAAATTGGCAACCCTCGAGCATCACGGTTACAATTCTCTATCATCAATTCGGGACATCGAAGACAGTCGTGGACCAAGTTGAGCCAGAATTCATTGGGAATCCACCAGCAATAACATCTAGGACAGGAGAAAAGGAGCAACCGCGGCCAAGCAGCAACAAAGAATATTTTGAATAAGGCTTTTCTTGTTTTTCAGTTAAAACCAAGTCTGCTAGAGGTTTATGGTCATAAAGATCCCTTTACCTATAATTTTTGTAAAGCAGTAGTCCATATCTTTTTCGGTAAAGCAGTAGTCTAATTGTTAGAATTTTTTGCCCTTTTTGAGCTATTTGCACTGTCAATTTTGACTGAAATTCCACAGAATTTCTTGGTATCTTAAAAATCAGTGATGTAATCTACAGAGATCAAGTCCACAAGGATCTTTCAGGCATTGAATCCATTTATACACTCAAAAAATACATTTTAAACAACTTAAATTCATGATTTTGCCAAAAATTATATACAACAGAAAATGAAAAAAAAAAATATGCTCTTTTTGTAAAAACACTGTAACTAAAATTGATGGATCATCTTTGTAATCATACCAGAGATTTCCCTGGTAGAAAGGAATTGTTTAATTCATGTGATCGTCTGATAGGACAGCAGCAAGATAAATACTGTACATAATGAAAATTAGATGGACAATGGGCATAACTGTAAATCTATTTGGGTAAGGCCTTTTTATTGTTAAATAAAAATAAAAATATGAACCCCAAAAAAAGACGGTTCACAGAAATTTATTGAAGAAGTGGTTCAGAAGTTACTGATAAGTTTTCACCAATATAATGAACGGGGCGGGGAGCTACTTTAAGATCGAACGAGATACTACAATTTAACCTAGACAGTAATCTTAAACGATTGCAAGTTTTCGAGCCAAATTATTATCCTATATCAATTATGTCCATATCTACCTGCATCAACTACATTCATTTCATATCAATGGCGTAACAATCTCAGACCATAAAAATGAAATCAGTGAACGAGCAACTAAAGCTCTACTGAAGGTGCAGTCAAGTGAGGATGATTTTTAAATTCACTTACTTGAAGTTGAGGTACTGACCCACGATGATCAATAGCAGAGAGTACCATGGCGGCCAAACAAAGTGGGCGACTGAAAGCACGGCGAGGATCTGTGTCAGCTTCAAAATGTGAGAGATTAGAGCCATTCGGTGACATGGGTTTCCTCCCTCCCCACACCATTGTACCCATTTTCTAGGATATGTCCACAAAACATAATAGAAAGGGAAAGGGAGTATGACTGCAACGCAGACCAAGAGACTATGGACACCCATTGTTACCTCAAGTCTCTGTAACATCCGTGTTCTAGTGCCTGAATAACATTGGAATATAGATTTTTGCACGGACTTCACCGAGTGAACTTCTCAAAGAGTTTAATACCGGAAAAGAAACGGAAAGATTTTGTAAGGGATTATTAAGGGGGGCATTATTAAGTGATTCAAGTGGGAAGATTTTAAAGTTTTGCATTTACAGTTCATTTGAGTTTAATACCGGAAAAGAAACGAAAAGATTTTGTAAGGGATTATTATGTAATTCAAGTGGGAAAATTTAAAAGTTTTGCATTTACAGTTCATTTCATAAAATTTATTTCATTTGCATTGGATTAGGTAATCTTGATTAGATTTACAACTATTGTTTTCCAGAATTTATTAATTAACTATTTTTTCCAGAATTTATTAATTATTTAAAGGTTATTAATATAAATTTATTTTCATATTAGAAATACGACTATTCATTAAAAAGGGTTGTTTTTATATTTATGGAAATAAAAATGATTAGATTAACTAAATTGAAAGGCATTTTACATTATAGTATTGAAGAAATGTTGCTTTAATATGAAATGATATTTTTTTGGGTGAAAATTTTGGTGATTTTAATTATTGTAGTATTCAGATAAGTTGAAACATTATGGTGAGTTTGCCTTTCAATAAGGAAATTCGACAAAATCTAAAAGCTAAATGAATTTTAGGAGAGATAAGAGTAAATCTAACAAAATTGAGAAATTGTCCTTAAGGGCATTGCAGAAAAACTGTTGCATCATAAGAAGCATGAAACATGGACATATAAAAAACTAGTCATAGTGATCTAAATGTGAGACTACAACCTCACTGCTATCTTAGTGTCTTCGGATGTTTTCCCGTCGAGGGAGGAATGCCAAGATGTTGCTCAATTCTCTTCATCCTTCAATCGAGGTCCCTCAAATACCGATGAAGATGCTAAAGGGAGTGGAGAATAATTGTTTGATGCTCGTGTGAGTCCAAAAGTGTGTGGCCCAATAGAAACTTCATCTGCTAATAGAGATCAACAATTTGCATATATTGGTTGAAGCAGGCTCTCGTGTGTCCACTGTTTGGTATCCAATCTGCCAATTTAGTGAGAACTTTTGTGCATGAGAGGGGATGTCTCAACGATGAAGCTTCCCCCTCAACATGTGTGAATTCTTCATGAATATGTCCAAATATGAGTTCACGATAGCGTGATGCAAAGTCCTCGAGACGAAGGTGCATGAAAGTATTTCCCCTGTGGGCCCACTCTTGGTAATAGGCAAGACCCCTCCGAACTCTCCCTCTCTAACGAGGTATGGTGGGGGGGGGGGGAATTCAAGAGTAACGGGAAATCCCAGGCAAAGGTCCGAATAGAATAAGGAAGTCTGGTGAAACAAATACGTGCCACGTCATTCGGGAGCTAGGAAATAAGACACCGCCATTGTAGGATCCTCCCAATAAGAAATATTGGAAATTCAAATTAGGAGGAGGGGGAGGAAAGGAGTTATGCCCAAAGATACCAACCACTAAGAGAATCCAAAACGAAAGCTTATAGAGAGAACTCGAGGAAGCCTAAGCATAAATTAGGATAAGTCAAATGAGAGGAGGGAAAAGTGACATGGCTAGGGAGATGAGAGGCCCAAAGACAAGAGAGATAGAGGGAAGCCAAGAAGGAGAGCATGAATCGTAGAGAACATAGGGGGGAGGATAAGAAGCAGAAGCCTAGAGGAGGAAAGAGATGTTGAAATTCTAAAGTTGTGCACTAAAATACAATGTTCTACCAAATAACTGCTTCCTAGTGATTTTCATATAGTATTTAATGCCACCACCATCATTAAATAATTACTCTCATAAAATCTCAACAGTAAGTGTAGCAGAAATGGTAAAGATCATAGAAAGACAACCATGCACAATAGAGAATAATTTTACCCTAGGAAACTCAACCTTGGGAGAAAACCCAATAAATTTTCTTAAGAGAAATTATTATTTGACAAGGTTTATAAATCATCAAATTGTCTAGAAATATATGTCAATTATCAAAGTCAAATACGAGTCAAATATGGTCAAAACATTTGTTGGTCAATGTTGATCAAACCAGTCAAAAAATCATGAATTCAACACTAGTCAACTTGGCCTGCTCAAACATGTTTGCGGTAAAACTTTCACCCTACGTTCAACTACAGTCAACCCTCCAGTTTGTGGTCAATAGTTCGCATGTGCGACCCTCCTATGATCAACTCAGCAATCATATTCGTTCAATGCCTTGTAGTCAAATCTGGTCAAATTGGCTCCGTCAAACTCGGTCACCTACTGTAGTCAAACTCGTCCTTCTTGTTCACACATGGTTATTCAAGAGATAAAATAATGATGAAGAGAGAGGGAAGGAATTTCTCTTTCTTGGTGGTCAAATGAGACATCACATCATCTATTTTATGCATGTCGAATGAGTGAGACAACCCAAGGGACATATCCCTTCACTTGTTGGTTGAATTATCATGCCAAAAAATTAAATTTTATTTTGCATCTAAGGGTGACTTGAATACCTCTCGATGCTACAAAAAATCAACGCTCCCTCTTAGTGAGGGAGGTATTCTCCTTAGTTGAAAATAGACTTCTCCTTAGCTAAAATTTCTCCTCCACTAAAAACGTTCATGAGCTTGCTATGTTGATGTAGTGTCTCCACACATGCACATCTATAGATATAGATCACTCCATCCTCGAGTAGGCAATGTGAGTATCCTTGGCCATTTACCCCTAGTCGAATCAGCATGGCTCCATGGGTAAATGTATCAATCTCCCTTAGTCAAATCAGCATGACCCCATAGCAGATGTCTACCCTGTTAAATATTGTAACTCGGATAGGTGTTATAGCCTCGAGAGGTGTCACTAAGCTTGAAGTGGGTATGTCCAATGGTTTTAAAATGTTTTCTTCATATCAATGTTCGAAGCCTATCCTTCTTCAGTGAATATGTAACAGTCCCAAGGTTAAGAGTTCATGTAATAAAATTTAATAAAGGTAAAATATGACCACGGGCAAGGAACACTTATTCCAAGTTGAATGCTAGGTAAAATATCCTAGTGGGCATCACTTATTGTGTTTTATGGCTAAGGGGAAATTTGCAAAGGCAGTGGTTAAGGCTTTGGAAAGGCAAAAAGGTATTTTTGGCACATTATTTAGGAAAATAATAGGAAAATAATGGAAATTGGGAGAAAAGGAAGGTGAAAGGTCACAGGTTGCATGTGAGGAGGGAAATGAAGGAAAATAATGGAAATTTTAAGAAAATAGAGGCCTCATCAATAAAAAGATCTCGGGGCATCAGTTGGCAAGATTTTGTCAGCCTTTTGTTAGTTTGGTGTTAGAATTAATCTTAGAGAGGAGAAAACACTAAGAGGAGAAAGAAAGCAAGCAAGGAAAGGAAAGGAAAAGAAAAGAAGAACAAGGAAAAACAAAGGAAGGCAAGGATCAAGCAGCTTGAGTGGCAATACTTACAGGTAACAGATTGCATGTGTGATTTCCTAGCTGGTTTTGACATGCATGGTATGTGCATGTTGGTATATGGTTCTTTTGTTGTCATTGGCATGAATTTTACTCGGATGCAACAATGGATTTTAGCCCAGCCTTGCTATTTCTGAATAACCATGGGGTGATAGGATTGTTCTCGGTTTTGAGCTTTGGATTGTCGGATGGTTTCGAAATCTGAGGTGAGGTGCTCTCAGGAAATTTCCCAAAGGCCTAGGAATCTCTTAACTGGTAATGGCGAGATACATGGTAAAGCCTGAGGGTGGAGCCGAGAAAATTCCTCAAGGATGGTGAAGAAATTCTAAGGCATCCAAGCTGAGTTTGGTTTTGTGATTTCAACACCGATTTAGGTGTGATCACGATATGGAGAGGGTGGAGGTGGTTTAACCTTTGGATTCCCTTTGTTTTCTTTGGATTGGTTTATCCCATGAGATCCCACATTCATGCTTGGAATATGGCACGAGGGTGATTGGCTGAAGAGAGATTTGGCTCAGCCAATCTATGGTCAGGTGGAACATGGAAGTCCCGAACCCGGTTGGTATTTACCTATGTTTAATAAAGATAAGTTTCTCTTGCTTTTGGCAAGGAAATGTATTGGTTTTAATGTGGTTTTAATCGTTATTCTCTTATTGTTATTTACCTGGTTATATTTCGGTTATAAGCATGGTTTTATGACATACTTTAATCATGGCTCTTTTCATGTTTTCACTCATAAATGAATAAATAATTAATGCAAGACCTAATTGATGTTGAGATAGATAATGAGAGAAGGTAGTGACCCTTCTTGTTAAGCCACAAATGAGTTTTCAATCCCTCATGTTCATACTTACATTCATGACATGTAGGTTGCATATCCACCAAGTGTTTAACAGAATGTCAGTCCCAGTTAGGAATGGTCAAGTCAAGTCCTAGTTCTATTTTTTGGTTTACAAGCATTGTTTTCATGTCTTTTATGAGTTCTATAAGTTTCATATTTTTCTGGGCAAAGGCCTAGCCCCAACCCTGGAAAATAACCTTAATTCTCGCAGTCCTTGGCATAGCACTAGCAGAAAAGGCCACAGTCGCAGTGATGCAGGCCTATGGGAGTGACTGGTAATCCATAGTCACTTGGAGGCCTTAGCAAGGGAGAAATTGGGGCTCTAAGTCAGGAAAAAGGTGAGTTGTCACATGGGTTCGATACATGGAGGGGTTGTGTTACTCCTGGAGGTCCTGGGCACCTGAGGGGAGTCAATAAGGTCCTGTTGTGTCGACTCCATTTCCTTAAATTCATCTAGGAGGTTGAGTCATATCATAGTGACCCTTAGCTCATGTTTACCCCAACGCAAGCTGGTGAAAGTGGGTAAATGTGGGAGGAGGTGCTACAGGGTGGTATCAGAGCGGGTTGCACTCTCTTTGGGTCATATTTGATACCACAGGGTGGTATCAAAGCATGGTTTCGCTCTCTTTGGGTAATTTTGATGTTGTCAAGGTTATGGTTGCCATGCATGGGATCATGGTATACAATTGGTATGGTCATGCATGATGTTGTTATGTTAATTACATGGATATGGTTATGATTAGACATGTACATGTTAATGTGGATTGATCTTGTAGACGAGATAAGCCTCACTTGAGCATTACTAAGGTATGGATTTGATTTTGGTATCTATTTGTTTTATCTAACCTGGTGTACTTGCAGGAAGAAGAGAATAAAAGATGACAAGAAAAATGGCAGACTACAATTCCCGCGACTCTCCTTACAAATCAGTTGGGCAACAAGGAGAAGAGTATTCTCCTAGTATAGTAGATACATTGAGGAGATTGAGGGCAAAGATCAGAAGTTTCAAATAAGACAATGACAAGTTGGTTTAGGCTTAGGAAATATTGCAATGGCTCAGTTCAATCGAGTAGAAGTTAATGTATCGATTCTTCAAATCTTGCCATAGTTGCAGAAACAGGGACAGTTGAGAATTATTCAAGAGAAAGAAGAGAAAACTAATGGATCCTATGGTGGCAGATCTCGGTCTGGATACATATTGGATAGAGGGGATACAGTCAGAGGTGGCAGATCATTGGGTACACCTAAAAGGAGGAATGGTATGTATAGGCATCATTGTAGTTCCTCATCTAAGAGACATCATCACAGTCATCACCGTCATCATCCTTACAGGAGGTGGGAGTATTTACTTGAGGAATTCAAGAAAGAGAAGCCCCTACATTTGATGGAGAGATGAAGAAGCTAAAAGATGCAGAGGCATGGTTGCTTGGAATGAATAAATTTGTCATATTGCACAGTTATTCAGAAAACATGAAAGCCAAGATATCCACCTTCAATCTTAAAGGGAAAGCAAATATCTACTGGGAAAATTTGAAGAATGTGAAGGGCATTCAGGAAGAAGATTTGATTTGGGATGACTTCGAGAGGATCTTCAAGAAGAAGTGCCCATCGAATAGGTACTATGATGATAGAGCTAAGGATTTTTATGAGCTACATATGAGTTCTATGACAGATGACAAGTACACTAGCAGATTCTTGGAGTTGTTGAGGTATGTGTCATATCTCATGGAGGAGAAGGCTAAGATCTAGAGATTCGTCAACATATTTCCAGCAACATATAGAGATCAGATTGAGTTTGATGAGCCTAGATCACTAGAGGAAGACATTCGGAAATTGAAGAATTTATATGAGCAGATAAAGCGCAAATTTGAGCCTAAATGTGACTTGAAAGGAAATGAGAAGGTAAAAGGGAAATGGCCACCGAAGCGGGGAAGACCTGAAGATGTAGGTGAGAAGGAAAATGTTGCTCCTTATAAGAATTTCAATGCAGTTGAGAAGGGACACGTGTAGCAGCTTGGATAGCAGTAGACTAGAGGTACGCATCAAAGAAGAGGACATCTACAAGACTACCTTTAGGACCAGGTATGGCCATTATGAGTTTGTTGTGGTTCCATTCGGTTTGACTAATCCTCCAGCTACTTTTATGTGTTTGATGAATAATGTGTTGCATCCTTATCTGGACAATTTTGTTATTGTATTCATTTATGACATCTTGGTATATTCTAAGAATGAGGAAGAGTATGTTGAACATTTAGCAGCAATGTTGAGATTTCTAAGAGAGCATCAATTGTATACTAAGCTTAGCAAGTGCATTTTCTTTCAGACATACGTACACTACTTGGGACATGTTGTTTCCAAGAATGGCATAGTAGTAGACCTGGAAAAGATAAAGGCTATCATGGAGTGGGAAGCTCCTAGAAATGTGGAGGAAGTCAGATCATTCATGGGCTTAGAAAGTTACTACAGGAGTTTTATCGTGAAATTCTTACGCATTGCATATCCTATTACATCATTACAAAGGAAAGGTAAGAAGTTTGGCTGGATAGAGGAGTGTTCAACCAATTTTGAGAAATTGAAGTAGTTGTTGACAAACACTCTAGTGTTAAAGATTGTAGATCTAGATAAACAATTCATAGTATGTAGAGATGCTTGCAAGAAAGGGCTTGGTGGAGTCCTTATGTAGGAGGGACAGGTGATATGCTATGAGTCCAGGAAATTGAATGAGCATGAGCAGAACTATGTGACTCATGATCTTGAGTTGACATCTATTATTCATGCCTTGAAGATGTGGAGACATTATCTTCTTGGCAGGATGTTCATGTTGATGAGCGATCACAGTGGGTTGAGATATTTGTTTGATCAACCAAATTTGAACGCTAGGTAAGTTATATGATTAGCTACCCTTAGTGAGTTTGACTTTGAGATTAGATACATTAAGGGGAAGGAGAACAGGGTTGCATACGCTCTCAGCAGGAAAGTACAGTTGAACCATGTTACAGTAGTGAGCTCATATGGGACAAATTTATAGGATCGTATCTTACAAGCAAGGCAACAAGATGAAAGGTACAGGGAGCTTATGTATAGGCTACAACAGGGTACAAGTGATTAGGATGTGGATTATCATCTTACAGCAGATGGCTTTGTGAGTTTTAGGGACATGATTTATGTGTCGGATGATAGTGAACTCAAGAAGCTTATTTTAAGGAGTTTCATGTAAAGGCATATTCAGGTCACCCAGGATATCAGAAGACATTGACAATAGTAAAGAAGTTATACTACTGGCCGAATCTGAACAAGGAAGTGGTAGAGTTTGTGGCAATATGTTTGGACTGTCAACAGGTCAAAGCGAAGTGTAAGCATCCAGGTGGGTTGCCTCAGCCCATTCTGAATCCAGAGTGGAAATGGGAGGTCATTTCCATGGATTTCATTATAGGTATTATGAGGACATCGAGGCAGCATGATTCTATCATGGTTGTGGTAGACAGGTTGAGCAAGGTAGCTCACTTCACTTAAGTGAAGACTACTTATTCAGCTAGTGAGTTAACATAGGTCTTCATCAGGGATATCGTGAAATTGCATGGTGTTCCGAAGAATATTGTGTCGTTAGGGATGCCAAATTCACTTCGAAATTTTTGGAAGGAAATGTTTGTAGGATTGGGGACAGAGTTTTCCTTCGACACAACTTATCATCCACAAACAGATGGACAGACAGATAGGATCAACAGGATGTTGGAGGATATGTTGAGGATTTATTTATGCATCAACAGAGAAGATGGGAGAAGTACCTTCCATTGGTTTAGTTTGCTTACAATAATAGTTTTCAGGAGTCACTCAAGATGAGTATGTTTGAGGCATTGTATGAGCGGAGTTGTAACACTCCCATTAGCTGGACTTATCTACTGAACAAGGCACTTATTGGAATGAACATGTTGGCAGACATGGAACATGAAATGCAGGTTATAAAGAAGAATCTAATGGTAGCACAGGACAGGTAGAAATTTTATGAAACCAGGTAAAAAAATATAAGAAAAGAGAGATCAATGCCTTAGAAATCAACCACTTCGAGGGGGAAACCTCCTTTACATTACATGAATGAACAATTCTTGGATGATACAAATGAAAAAACCTCCTTTCTATATATAGGATTCCATGGGGTCACAATATAATCCTAGTCGACCTAACAATAATATTGTAAGGGCACAATAATAACAATAGTGGATTTTATGGGGCACAATAATAACAATATGGGGGCTACAGGGGTACAACAATGACAATAAGGGGGCTACACTAACAACAATTAGGGATTACACTAGTAATATAGGGACCTAACATGCCCCTTTCCTTCAAAAAAGTGTTGTCCTCAATGCTTGAGTAGCTCTAGATGCTTCTGTATAAAATTCTCATCCTCCCATGTGGAATCTTCACCGAGTAAGTTCTTCCACTTGATGAGATACTCTGATATTGATCGATTTCGTAGCTGTCGAGTTCTTGTTTCCATGACTCCTTCAGGTTCTAATATGATTTTTCCTTCCTCGTCAAGTTCTGGAAATATTGTTTGAACTAGAAGCTTGTCACCTATAACCTTCTTTAATCATGAAACATGGAAAACTGGGTGCACTCAAGAAGAAGCAAGAAGCTCCAATTTGTATGCCATAGTACCAATATTTTGCAACGCCTTGTAAGGACCATAGTACTTTGGCGATAATTTATTATCCTTCTTAGCTTTCTTGAGGGACATTTGTTTGTATGGTTGTAGTCGTAAAATTACCTAGTCTCCTACATAAAAATTTCTCTCACTACGATGCTGATATGCCTATTGTTTCATTCGATTTTGTGCCAAATTTAGGCTATCCTTTAAGAGTTGGAGAACTTGTTGTTGATGCTCAATGTGATCTTCCACTGCTTGAACCTTAGAATTTTCTCTTAAAGATTATGTGATGGAAGGTGGATGATATCCATAAAGTGCCATAAATGGGGTCTTTTTTGCTACAGTATGGAAGGAAGTGTTATACGACCATTCAACCAGAGGTAACCACTTGACCCATTGTGTTTATTTATCAGATACAAAACAACGAAGATATCCTTCCAAACATTTGTTCACTATCTCAGTTTTCCCATCAGATTGAGGATGATAAGATGAGCTATGAGCTAGTTGAGTATCCAAACAAGAAAATAATTCCGTCTAAAAATTTCTAGTAAAAATGGGATCTCTGTCACTTACAATAATCTTTGGGTTTCCATGTAGCTTTTGAATTGTTTCCATAAATGCAATAGCAACTATACTTGCTTAAAATGGATGAGATAATGCACAAAAGTGTGCATACTTGGTAAGTCTATCAACTACCACCATTATGACACTATTTCCTTCGGACTTAGGTAAACCTGTGATAAAATCCATTGAAACCCCCTCCCAACGTTGAATTGGAATGGATAAAGGTTGTAGAAGACCTGGTGTCTTAATTGTCTCAACTTTATTTTGCTGGAAAACCAAACATTCCGCCACAAACTTTTGAATATCAGATTTAAGGCCATCAAAAAAAAAAAAAAATCTTCACCATGTGGTAAGATTTTAAAAATCCTGAGTGTCCTCCAAAGGGAGGTGTGCAATTCTGAAAGAATCTTTTGTTTTAGTTGGGAATTCTTACAAATATATAAGTGATATTTGTACCACAAGGAATCATTTTTCCAACTAAATGTATCATATATACTAGGATCTTGCTGCAACTTTTGAATGAGTGTCCACACTTCTTCATCATTCTTCCATTCATTCCTTGCTTCGGTTATCCAATCTGGTTGGATAATAGAAATGGCACAAATCAATGCTTCCATCTCTTCATCCTTTCTTGAGAGTGCATCTGCAACAACATTTAGCTTCCCTTTTTTGTAGATGATTTGAAAGTCATAACCCAACATCTTTGTGACCCATTTTTTCTGTTCTTCTAGAGATGGTGTTTGTCCCAAAAAGTATTTAAGACTATCACGATCGATTTTTAACTTGAAGTGTCTTCCCATTAGGTAAGGTCTTCATTTATTTAGTGCATGTAGTATTCCCAACATTTCCTTCTCATAAATAGCTTTTTGTACATACTTTCCTTCAATTGGACGACTTTCAAAAGCAATGGGTCTTCCTTCTTGCATTAAAACAACACCAATTCCATTTCCTGAGGCATCACATTCCATAATAAAGGCTTTTGTGAAGGTTGGCGTAGCTAAGACTGGTGCTAGGAACATTGCCTCTTTAAGATGTTCAAAGGCCTTAGTTGCTTCAGAAGTCCATGAAAATGCATATTTCTTTAATAATGTTGTTAGAGGTGCTTCTATTCTCCCATAATTCTTAACAAACTTGCGATAATACCCTATTAACCCGAGAAATCCTCGCAACTACTTTATGGTTGTGGGGACTTTCCATTCCTTAATGGCTTTAATTTTGTTAGGGTCTACCTTAACACCCTCCTAAGAGTCGATATGACCCAAATATTCCACCTCTTTTACTCCAAAGAAACATTTGGATGTTTTTGCATATAATTGTTTCTCCTCCAATAGTTTGAGCACCCTGTCAACATGTTGAACATGATCCTTCCAAGGCCTGTTGTAGATTAGTATATCATCAAAAAATACTAACAAAAATTTTCTAAGGAAGGGTTTGAAAATATAATTCATTAACCCTTGAAATGTAGAAGGTGCATTGGTAAGGCCAAAAGGCATGACAAAAAATTCATAATGACCCTCATGAGTTCGAAATGTTGTTTTTGGAATATCTTCAATCTTCATTCTAACTTGATGATATCCTGAACGAAGATCAAACTTGGTAAAATAAATTGCTCCATGTAATTCATCCAATAATTCATCAATCACAGGAATGGGAAATTTATCTTTAATAGTGAGATTATTGAGCTCCCTGTAATCCAAACACATGTGCCATGATCCATCCTTCTTGTGCACCAATACTACTGGAGCAGAGAAAGAACTTTGACTAGGCTGAATTATACTAGCCTCTAACATTTCTGCAATCATACGTTCAATTTCGCTTTTTTGGACATAAGGATATCTCTAAGGCCTGATGTTTGGAGGAACACTTCCTGGAATCAAATGAATAGCATGCTCATGATCACGAATAGGTGGGAGTCCTTTGGGAGTGTCAAACACCTTAGAATGATTTTCTAAGAATTTTTGGAGATCTAGAGAAATAGATGATTTTGATGTTGGAACTTCTGGTGAGCATAATTGTGCAATTACACCTCATTATTCTTTCTTCGGAATCTTTCCCATGACATTAGAGCTTATTATCTTTACCAGCTTCCCTACGATACCCTATAAGTCAACTTCATTTCCTTTCGAATAAAATTTAAAGAAAAATTCTTGAAAATTAGAAGCTATCGTCCCCAAAGATTGTAACCATTGTACTCCTAGTACAACATCAACACCTCCCATTGGAATGGAAAGCATTGGACTATTCAATACATATACCCCTATGGTTAGCTTGATATTATGGCATTTTCCAAAGCAATTTATAGTTCCTCCATTTGGAACCATCACTTGACACTCTGGTGCTGGGTATAGGAAGCAATTCAATTCCTTGGCTACCTTAAAATGAATAAATTTATGGGTACTACCTAAATCAATCAACACTATTACCTTTTTCTTCTTGATATGTCCTTCTATCTTGAGAGTTTGAGGAGTGGTAATTCTTGCCAATGCATTAGAGGATATGGTCGGACTACTTTTTTCTTTCTCTGGGGTTGGTTCTTGGTGTATATTCTCAGCACACTTATGACCTTTAGTGTATTTGCTATCACAACTATAGTAAAGCCCTTTTGCTCTTTTTTCTTTAAATTGTTGTGGTGTCAACCTTGTAGGTTGTGGAAGTCTAGGAGCAGCAACACTTCCATCTTTATAGATGTGAGTGGTAGGCTTCCTGGTCGTCATAATTTTACATCAATTTTTATTACCAACCTGAATTCCTTCTCCAATGAATCAAGTTCCCAAAGGAGAACCTCATGTTGGATGTTATCCTTTAAATTCACTATGAAGACATCCATCATGTGTTCCTCTGTAATATCAATTACCCTTATATTCAATTTTTGGAAGTCCTCAATGTGCTCCACCACTGAACCCTTTTGTTTGAGATTTATCACTTGGCTAAAGAAGGTGTTGCTCTTTGTATCCTCATAACGTGTTATCATTTCCTCCGTAAAAATTGACCAAGTGAAAAAAAAATTACAGGAGCAAAGCCATCGATACCATACAAATGTATTTTGTTCTAAATATAAAGTTGCAGTGCATACCTTTTGTGTGTTTTGCACATTATTGAGATCAAAATATTGCTCCATCTATAGTATCCATGTTACAAGATCCTTGGCATCAAACTTCCTCATATCAATCTTTGGAATATGGTGGGCCTTCAATCCAACATTAGAGTTTATGAAATCATGATTAACATTTATTTTGTTCTCATCATGAGTTTCCTCTACTATCTTTTCGCCTTTAGGAATAATTTTTTGTATCAACTTTGTCAAACCTTCCATGTCTGCTTTTAGATCATTCTTCATGTCTTCCATGTTGTATTTCATTTTTTCTTCTATGCCATCAATCTTAGCTTCCATGCCATCCATGCCATTATGTAAACCATCCATCTTAGCTTCCACGCCATTCATCTTAGCTTCCATACCATTCATCTTAGCTTCCATGTCTTTCTTCAAACCTTCCATTTTAGCTTCCATGTCATTCATCTTATCTTCCATGCCTTTCTTCAAACCATCCATTTCATTTTTGGTTACTTTTTGCGAGAGTGAAATTTGTTGCACTTGCTCTTGTAATTTTGATATATCATGTTGCACTTCTTACTCTTCATGAGTCATAGTATAGCCTTCTGAGGGCTTAATGGGTGTTGAATTATTTTTAGGGGGAATTTTAGAGCCCAATACTAATATCTATGCTTCAATACGCGCCCTTGGAATCACTTCAAACTAATTTTCCAAACAAGACTTATGCAATTTGAAATAAAAAAACACACACACATTTTTCTTGCTTTTGAGGAGCTCGATATTGAAACTGATGTATCTATGTATTTCAGATCCCCTAGATTTTATCTTCAGTCCTTTAGTAGCCCTCTGAATCTTCTTTCCAATGCCACAGGTCTCACCTGATTTGGATTCTTCAAGAAAAAGTTATGCTCAATCTCCCACAATGACCTAATTATGGATTGGTTTAGTAGAGTGAACTTGTATGACGTGCCACGTGTCACTGTTTCCTCCTTTGGCTCTGAAATTGATATACATGAAACTACAGTCCATGTACTTGCGGTCACTTCTTATATAATTCCAATCCGGTGCTTAGAGAGAGAGTTATGACGATTTTCCCAAAGTCACCTATTTTAGATGAAATTCGAGAGCCTACAAAAACCCTAACTTCCACATATCATATATTCAAAAATATTGTGAACCAAGATCTGAAATTTTTCCACGATGTTCCTCAGGATTTCGTTGCAAATGGTTTTTTTTATATTCTGAACCTTCGTAGAAAAAAAATTATAGCAAAAATGCCACGATGACCTGTTTGAAGTAGTGAAACCCTAGAATCCAAAGCTCTGATACCAAATGTTATGAAACCAGCTCCAAAAATAGAATTAAAGAGAGATCAACACCTTATAAATCAACCACTTCGAGGGGGAAACCTCCTTTACATTACATGAATGAACAATTATTGGATGATACAAATGACAAAACCTCATTTCTATATAGAGGAGTCCATGGGGTCACAATATAATCCTAGCCGACCTAACAATAATAATGTAAGGGCACAATAATAACAATAGTGGCTTTTATGGGGCACAATAATAAAAATATGGTGGCTACAGGGGTACAACAATAACAATAAGGGGGCTACACTAACAACAATAAGGGACTACACTAGTAATATAAGGACCTTACAGGAAAAGTTATGCAGACCAACACAGGGCATTTAAGGAGTTTCAGGTTGGGGAGCATGTGTATTTGTGCATTAAGCCCAAGAAGATCTCCTTGAGGATCGAATCATGTGCCAAGTTGGCACCACGATATTTCATGCCTTTTGAGATCCTTGAGAGGACTGGACCAGTGACCTACATACTTTCACTACCTCCAACAATGAAAGTCCATGATATTTTTCATTTTTCATTGCTTAAAAGATATGTAAAGGATGTTGATCATGTTATTGATTGTTCTGTATTGTAGGTGGAGAAAGAAGGAGATTCCAGCCGGAACCCCAATGCATATTGCACTGAAAACATCTTGTGCTCCGGAATAGAGCACTCGAGAAGTTTAAAGTGCAGTGGAAGCACTTTGGGCCCGATGAAGCTACATGGGAGATGGCGGAACAGATGTAGGCTATGTATCCTTCATTGTTTTTCGACGAAGGAAAATGAATTTTGGTATTTTTACATATATATGGATAGATTCTATTGTACATACCGCAATGAGCTAAGTTATAAAGCTCCAATAAGTGGTATGGTTGTCATGTTGTCATTATGGTTTTTATTTTGAGTAGGTTGTTATTGTAAATACTACAATGAGTTGGGTTATAAAGCTCCACAGGTAGTATGCTTTTTTCTTTTCAACGGTTTTGCTAGATATTGGTGTGGTTTAACACTGAGGACGGTGTTCACATAAAGGGAGGGGTATGTAATAGCCCTAGGGTTAAGAGTTCATGTAATAAAATTTAATAAAGGTAAAATAAGACCACGGGCAAGAGACACTTATTCCAAGATTAATGTTGGGCAAAATATCCTATTGGGCATCACTTGTTGTGTGTTATGGCTAAGGGGAAATTGGTAAAGGCAATGGCTAAGGCTTTGGAAAGATGAAAAGGAATTTTTGGCACATTATTTATGAAAATAATGGAAATTAGGAGAAAAGGAAGGTGAAAGGTCACAGGTTGCATGTGAGGAGGAAAATGAAGGAAAATAATGCAAGATTGAAGAAATTAGAGGCCTTATCAATAAAAATACCTCAGAGCATTAGTTGGAAAAATTTTGTTATCCTTTTTTCATTTTAGTGTTACAATTAGTCTTAGAAAGGAGAAAACACTGAGAGGAGAGGGAAGCAAGCAAGGAAACGAAAGGGAAAGCAAGGAAACGAAAGGAAAAGCAAAGAAGGACAAGGAAAATCAAAGGAAGACAAGGATCAAGCAACTTCAACAAGAATACTTGCAGGTAACATATTGCATGTGTGATTTCCTATTTGGTTTTGACATGCATGGTATGTGCATGTTAGGATATGGTTCTTTTGCTATCATTCGCATGGATTTTGTCGGGATGCAACAGTGGGTTTTAGCTTAGCCTTGCCATTTCCAGATAGCCATGGTGTGATGGGATTATTCTCGGTTTTGAGATTTAGATTTCTGGATGGTTTTAGAATCCAGGGTGATGTGGTCTCGAGAAAATTCCCAAAGGCATAGGAATCCCTTGACCAGTAATGGCAGATACACAGTAAATCCTAAGGTTGGAGATGGGAAAATTCTCAAGGATGGTGAAGGAATTATGAGGCATCCAAGCTCGGTTCATTTTTGTGATCTCGACACCGGTTTAGGTGTGATCACGATATGGAGAGGGTGGAGGTTGTTTAACCTATGGATTCTTTTATGAAACCACCTCACAAAACATAAGAAAAGATAGATTAATGACTTATAAATCATCCTCTTTGAGAGGGCAACCTCCTTTACATTACATAAATGAACAATTCTTGGATGATAAAAATGACAAAAAAAACCTAGGAGTCTCAGGGATAACAATATAACAATATGGGGACCACATGGGCACAACAATAACAATAATGGGGCTACACCTATGGGGCACAATAATAACAATATGGGGATTACATGGGCATAAAAATAACAATAATGCAACTACACTAACAATAACAATAAGGGGATACACTAGTATTATAGGGACCTAACATGGCCCTCTCCTTCAAACAAGTGTTGTCCTCAACACTTGAGTAGTTATGGATGCTTCTGTATAAAATTCTCATCCTCCCATGTCGAATCTTCAGCGGGTAAGTTCTTCCACTTGATGAGATACTCTGAAATTGATTGATTTCTAAGCTATCGAGTTCTTGTTTACGTGACTGCTTCAGGTTCCAATATGATTTTTCCTTCCTTGTCAAGTTTTGGAAATATTGTTTGAACTGGGAGCTTGTCACCTATAACGTTCTTTAAGCATGAAACATGGAAAATTGGGTGAACTCGGGAAAATGCACGAAGCTCCAATTTGTATGCCATAGTACTAATCTTTTGTAACACCTTTTAAGGACCATAATACTTTGGTGATGTTTTATTATCCTTCTTAGCTTGCTTGAGGGACATTTTTTTGTATGGTTGTAGATGTAAAAATACCCAGTCGCTTACATCAAAACTTCTTTCGCTGCAATGTTGATCTGCCTGTTGTTTCATTTGATTCTACGCCAAAGTGAGGTTATCCTTTAAGAGTTGGAGAACTTGTTGTTGATGCTCGATGTCATCTTCCACTGCTTGAACCTTAGAATTTTCTCTTAAAGATGATGTGATGGATGATGGATGATATCCATAAAGTGCCATAAATGGGGTCATTTTTGCTGCAAAGTGAAAGGAAGTGTTATACCACAATTCAGCCAGAGGTAACCACTTGACCCATTGTGTTTGTTTATCAGATACAAAGCAACAAAGATATCCTTCCAAACATTTGTTCACTATCTTAGTTTGCCCATCAAATTGAGGATGATATAATGAGCTATCAACTAATTGATTACCCAAACAAGAAAATAATTTCGTCCAAAAATTTCCTATAAAAATGGGATATTTTTTCGCCTACAATAATCTTTGGGTTTCTATGTAGCTTTTGAATTGTTTCCATAAATGCAATAGAAACTAAATTGGCTTTAAATGGATGAGATAATGCACAAAAGTGTGCATACTTGGTAAGTCTATCAACTACCACCATGATGACAGTCTTTCCTTCAGAGTTGGGTAAACTTGTGATAAAATCCATTGAAACCTCCTCCCAATGTTGACTTGGAATGGATAAAGGTTGTAACAGACCCGGGGTCTTAATTGTCTCAACTTTATTTTGTTGGCAAATCAAACATTCCGCCACAAACTTTTGAATATCAGATTTAAGGCCATCCCAAAAAATTCCTTCTTGACCCTGTGGTAAGTTTTTAAAAATAGTGAGTGCCCTCCTAAGGGAAAGGTGTGCAATTCCAAAAGAATATTTTGTTTGAGTTAGGAATTATTACAAAGATATAAGCGATCTTTGTACCACAATGAATCAATTTTCCAACTAAATGTTTCATATGTACTCGGATCTTGCTACAAATTTTGAATGAGTGTCCACACCTCTTCATCATTCTTCCATTCATCCCTTGCTTTGGTTATCCACTCAGGTTGGATAATAGAAATGGCACAAACCAATGCTTCCACATCCTCATCCTTTTTTTAGAGTGCGTCTACAACAACAATTTTCTTCCCTTTTTTATAGATGATTTCAAAGTCATAACCCAACATCTTTGTGACCCATTTTTGTTTCTCTTATGAAGATAATATTTGTTCCAAAAATTATTTAAGACTATCATGATCTATTTTTACCTTGAAGTGTCTTCCCATTAAGTAACGTCACCATTACTTTAGTGCATGCAGTATTGCCAACATTTCCTTCTCATAAATAGGTTTATGTAAATACTTTCCTTTGATTGGACGACTTTCAAAAGCAATGGGTCTTCCTTCTTGCATTAAAAATGCATCAATTCCATTTCCCAAGGCATCACATTCCACAATAAAGGTTTCTGTGAAGATTGGCATAGCTAAGACCGGTTTTGGCACATTGCCTGTTTAAGATGTTCAAAGGCCTCAGTTGCTTCTGGAGTCCAAGAAAATGCATCTTTCTTCAGTAATGATGTTAGAGGTGTCGATATTCTCCCATAATTCTTAACAAACTTGCGATAATACCCTGTTAACCCTAGAAATCCTCGAAGATGCTTTATGGTTGTGGGGATTTTCCATTCCTTAATGGATTTAATTTTGTTAGGGTCTACCTTAACACCCTCATGAGATATAATATGACCCAAATATTCCACCTCCTACACTCCAAAGAAACATTTGGAGGTTTTTTCATATAATTGTATCTCCTCCAATAGTTTGAGCAATTTCTCAACATTTTGAACATGATCCTTCCAAGACTTGTTGTAGATTAGTATATCATCAAAAAATACCAACACAAATTTTCTAAGGAAGGGTTTGAAAATAGAATTCATCAAACCTTGAAATGTGGAAGGTGCATTAGTAAGGCCAAAAGGCATGACCAAAAATTTAGAATGACCCTCATGAGTTCTGAATGTTTTTTTTTCGGAATGTCTTCAGTCTTCATTCTAATTTGATGATACCTAGAACGAAGATCCAGCTTGGTGAATTAAATTTCTCCATGTAATTCATCCAATAATTCATCAATGACAGGGATGGGAAATTTAACTTTAATAGTGAGCTTGTTAAGCTCCCTATAATCCAGACACATATGCCATGATCCACCCTTATTGTGCATTAATACTATTGGAGTAGAGAAATAACTTTGACTAGGTTGAATTATACCAACCTCTAGAATTTCTGCAACCATACGTTCAATCTCACTCTTTTGGGCATAGGGATATATGTAAGGTTTGATATTTAGAGGAACACTTCTTGGAATCAAATGAATAACAAGATCATGATCACAAATAGGTGGGAGTCCTTTGGGAGTCTCAAATACCTTGGAATGTTTTTCCAAGACTTTTTGGAGATATGGAGAAATAGATGATTTTGATCTTTGAACCTATAATGAGCATAATTGTGCAATTACACCTCGTTGTTATTTCTTCAGAAGATTTTTCATGACATTATAATTTATTATCTTTCCTGACTTCCCTGCGATACCCCGTAATTCAACTTCCTTTCCTTCCCAAAGAAAATTCAAGAAAAGTTCTTGAAAATTAAAAGTTGTCGTCCCCAAAGATTGTAACCATTGGACTCTTAGTACAACATCAACACCACCCATTGAAATGGAGAGCATTGTACCATTCAGTACATATTCCCCCATTTTTAGCTTGATATTATGGCGCTATCCAGGGAAATTCATATTTTCTCCATTTGCAACCATCACTTAACACTCTGGTGTTGGGTATAGGAAGTAATTTAATTCCTTGGCAACCTTACAATGAACAAAATTATGGGTACTACCTGAATCAATCAGCACAAATACATTTTTCTTCTTGATATGTCCTTATATCTTGAGAGTTTGAGGAGTGGTAATTCCTGCCAATGCATTACAATATATGGTCATATTCATTTCTTCTTTGTCTAGGGTTGGTTCCTGGTGTATATCCTCTTCTTTTGAAGTTTCTTGTTCTTTTTCTTCCTCCTATTCACAATCTTTGTAAAATAATTTCTTCTCAGCACACTTACGACCTTTAGTGTATTTCCTATCACAACTATAGCAAAGCCCTTTTGCTATTTTTTCTTCCAATTGTTGTGGTATCAACCTTGTAGGTCGTGGAAGTCTAGGAGCAACAACACTTCCATCTTTATATTTGTGAGTGGTAGGCTTCCTTGTCGCCATTAATTTGCATTCATTTTTTCTTGCTACCCTGAATGCCTTCTCCAATGAATCAGGTTCCCAAAGGCAAACCTCATGTTGGATGTTATCCTTTAAAGTCCCTATGAATAGACCAATCTTGTGCTCCTTTGGAGTATCATTTATCCTTATATTCAATTTTTGGAAGTCCTCAATGTTTTCCACCATTGAAACCTTTTGTTTGAGATTTATCAGTTGGATAAAGAAGGTGTTGCTCTTTGTATCCTCATAATGTGCTATCATTTCCTCCGTAAAAATTGACCAAGTGACAATTTGTTTAAGAGAGCAAACCCATCGATACCATACAAATGTATTGGGTTCTAAATATAAAGTTGCAATGCATACCTTTTGTGTGTTTTGCACATTATGGAGATCAAAATATTGCTCCATCTGTAGTATTCATGTTACAAGATCCTTGCCATCAAAATTCCTCATATCAATCTTTGGAATATGGTGGGTCTTCAATCCAACGTTAGAGTCTATGAAATCATGATTTACATTTATTTTTTTCTCATCATGCGTTTCCTCTACTACCTTTTCACCATTAGGAAGCTTTTCTTGTAGTAACTTTGTCAAACCTTCCATGTATTTCTTCAAATATTCCATGTTGCCTTTCAATTTTGCTTTTATACCATCGATCTTAGCTTCCATGCTATTCTTCAACCCATTCATGCCATCCTTAAAACCATCCATCTTAGCTTCCACGTCTACTTTTAAACCATCCATGTCACCTTTTACTTCATTTTTGGTTGTTCTATGTGAGAGCAAAATTTGTTGCACTTGGTCCTATAATTTTTAGATATCATGCTGCAATTCTTCCTCTTCATGTATCATAATAGAGCTTTTTGAGGGCTTAATTTGTGTGGGATTATTTTTTGGAGGAATTTTAGAACCCAATACTGATATATATGCTTCAATATGCCCTTGGAATCACTTCAAATTGATTTTTCAAACAAAAGTTATGCAATTAAAAAAAAATCAAATACACATTTTTTTCTTGCTTTTGAGGAGCTCGATATTGAACCTAATGTATCTCTGTGATGTCAGATCTCCAAGATTTGAACTTTGGTCCTGTGGTAGCCCTCTAATTATTCTTTCAAATGCCACAAGTTAGACCTAATTTGGATTCTTCAAGATAAATATATGCCTGATCTCCCGCAATGACCTGATTATAGACCGGTTCAGTAGAGAAAACTTGTACGGAGTGCCACATGTCAATGTTTCGACCTTCAGCTCTAAAATTGCTACATGAAAATCTAGAGTCTGTGTAGTTTCTGTCACTTATTACATAATTCAAATCCGATGTATGAAATGAAAGTTATAACGATTTTACCTAGGTCATTTGTTTGAGACTGAATTTTGGAGCCTGCAAAAACCTTAACTTCCCCAGATAATAACTTCGAAAATATAGCACACCAAGATCTGAATTTTTTTATAAAAATTTCACCATGATTTCGACTCCACGTGGTAAAAATTTCAGCTTCTCAAGCATCGTAGAAAAAAATTTATAACGAAAATTCCAAGATGGCCTGTTTGAAGAAGCGAAACCCTAGAATCCCAAGCTCTTATACTAAATTTTATGAAACTAGCTCACAAAATGGAATAAAATATAGATCAACGACTTATAAATCAACCTCTTTGAGGGGAAAACCTCCTTTACATTATATAAATAAACAATTCTTGGATGATACAATTGAAAAAACCTACCTTCTATATATAAAAGTCTAAGGGGTCATTATATAACAATATGGGGACCACATGGGCACAACAATAACAATAATGGGGCTACACCTATGGGGCACAATATTAACAATATGGGGAATACATGGGCACAATGATAAATATTATGGGGCTACACTAATAATAACAATAAGTGGCTACACTAGTATTATAGGTACCTAACAGATTCCCTTGGTTGTCTTTGGATTGGTTTATCCCATAGATCCCACATTCTTTCTTGAAATATGGTACAAGGGTGATTGGCTAAAGAGAGATTTGGCTCAGCCAATCTGTGATCAGGTGGAACTTGGAAGTCCTGAACCCGGTCGATATTTTCCTATGTTTAATAAAGCTAAGTTTCTCTTACTTTTGATAATGAAATGTATTGGTTATTATGTGGATTTAATGGTTGTTCTCTTATTTTTATTACCTGGTTATATGCTAGTTATAAGCATGGATTTTTGAAAAATTTTAGTCATGGCTCTTTTCATGTTTTCACTCATAGATGAATAACTAATGAATGTAGGGCCTAATTGATGTTAAGGCAGATAATGAGAGAAGGTAGTGATACTTCTTGTAAACCTCAAATGAGTTTTCAGTCCCTGATGTTCTGACTTGCATTCATGACTTGTAGGTTGCATATCCACCAAGTGTTTGAAATAATTCTATTCATAGTTGGGGATGGTCAGGTCAAGTATTAGTTCCATTTTTTGGTTTACAAGCATTGTCTTCACGTCTTTTATGAGTTCTGGAAGTTTCATAGTTTTCTGGGCAGAAGCCTTGCCCCAACCTTGGAAAATAGCCTTAATGCTCGCAATAGTTGGCACAACATTGGTAGAAAAGGTCATATTTTCACTGATTTAGGCCTATGGGAGTGACTGGGAACCCATAGTTACTTAGATGCCTTGGAAAGGGAGCGACTGGAGCTCTAAGTGAGGAAAAAGGTGAGTTGTTGCAGGGGTTGGATACCTAGAGGGGTTAGGTTACTCTTAGAGTTCCTATGGCACGTGAGGGAAGTTAGTAAGGTCTTGTTGTGTCAAATCCATTTCCTTAAAGTAATCTAGGAGGTTGAGTCATATGACAGTGACCCTCAACTCATGTTTACCCCGGGAAAGTCGGTGAAAGTGGGTAAATGTAGGAGGAGGCGATACATAATAACTTCTTCAAAGAATTACCATTTACAAGTTTTATTGAGATATCAACATTTGTATTTACAAGGTTTTGGGGCCTCTATGAACTGGTTCTCCAACTCTTGAGGGATTTTGGTCTTGAGAAACCTTCCTGGGGATAACTATGGGTTTCAAAACTCCCTGTAAAATAAAGGTTGTATAAATCAATCGAGATCCATCTTAACCCTAGATCTATCAAGAGCAGGGAGGGATGAAATCTCTCGCGGTGCAAACCTTTTTTTTTAGTGCAAAACTTAAGTAAAGGTTTGCACCTCAAGAGATTTTATCCTTACAAGAGCTTGATAGATCTAGAGTTAACATGGACCTAGGTTGGTTTAATTATTAACAATCAATAATTATAATTATTGATTTTATTTTTTAATTTTATTTTTATTTTTATGTAATTTCACTGAGTTAAAATGTTTTAATTAATAATGATAGGCCTGGGACATTAATCTGAAGCAAACGTTTTAAAATCTCTGAACATGCCTACTTCAAAGTATTATAGCCTTGTTGGGTTTTCTCCTCCACGCGGGTTTTCCCATGGAAAATTACTTGTCTCTTGTTTGGTTGTCTCTTTATGATCTTACTGGTGTTTTTGTTTCTACTGTTGACATCTTCTATATAATTACTTTACGATGAATGTGAAGACAAGAAATATTAATATAAGAAATCATAAGAAGTAATTATCATATTAGAATACCTTGAAAAAACATGAGAGAATGGGTTGCGTTGTCGAGTGGTTGGTATGTGCAGACTCCACATAATGGACAAAACCATCATGGTTGGGCTAGAAGGATAGGCAATAAGACGTACATGCCCACATGCAAACAAGAATACAGTTTCAACGGGAAAAGGGATGTCTAGAGGCTCTTGCTAAGATTCATCCATTCACGGAGAGGCTGCAGGGAACATTCATTCTTCCATTCAAAAGGGGTAGAATCAATGCAGGGGAAAAGAAAGCAATAAATTCCTCATGAAGGGGAAGGAAATAGGAAGTGGAAACTCAACAAAGAAGGAGAACTAAAACTGAAAATAGAATGATTAAAGAAGCCTAGAGGGTTTCTTGGTGGAGGATAGAGAGTAGTGCCTTGCCAAGGACTGATGAAGCCACTAAGAGTGGTTTTCCTTGGATTGAAGAATCCACTGGGAATTTTTTGGATTGATGAAGCTATTGGATAGGAGATAGAGATACTTAGGTACTTGGGGTGGCTGAGGAAACACCATTTGTGGCCCTAGGCTAGGAACACTGGTGCTTGCACTCTCTGAAGAAATACCTAACAAGGGTGATGTCTTTACTTCCATGGTAACTTGTCCAACTAAGGAACCTTCCCATGTTGAACTCTCATCCACCTATGATTTCTTGATGATTGAAGAAACCACCTGGTGTGGCTTTCGCTGGGAACCACTAGGAAGCTTGTGGTTTGGATAACTTACTAATTTATCAGAAGCTTTCCAATCGAATAACCTTCCCATATTTTCATATTGATCTCTCCTCTTGTAATCGAGTAGTGGTTTGTCTAGTGCTGAAGAGACCACCAAGAGTGGCTTGCCTTAGGACTGAAGAAATCACTAGGAAGCTTGTGCTCTAAATAACATATTGATTGATCAATAGTTTTCCATTGAAGAAACTTCACAAGTCATAATAAGATTACTCTCTTGACTTATAGATGTGATTATTTGTGGAACAAGGGACCCGTGTGATAAAATTTGACTGAGTTAAAGTTACTGAGATTGAGCAGTGATTTGCTTAAGCTTGAGAAATACCACTGGGAAGCTCGCGGTATGAAGAACCTATTGATTTATTAGTAGTTTTCCACTGAGGAACCTTCCCATATAATAATGAAATTATGATCTTGGACTAGATATGTCAGTCTCTATGTTTATAAAAGACCCATATGATGAAGTTGACCGAGTTTTGGCTCTATGACATGATAGTGGGAAAACTGTTGAGAATAGTTGGGGGAAGTAAGCCCTTCTGCATTTGGTTATCTAACTGGCTGGTGGGTAAAGGTGGGTTACCTTTGGAGGCTTTGTTTCAGTTGTGTTGAAGGCTGGAAGGTAACTGCCTCAACATTGGAAATTCCACCAGTAGCTTGCCACTAAGGAACCTTCCCATATAATAATGAAATTATGATCTTGGACTAGGGATGTTAGTCTCTATGTTTCTAAAATACCCATATGATGAAGTTGACCGAGTTTTGGCTCTATGACATGATAGTGGGAAAACTGTTGAGAATAGTTGGGGGAAGTAAGCCCTTCTGCATTTGGTTATCTCACTGGTTGGTGGGTAAAGGTGGGTTACCTTTGGAGGCTTTTTTTTAGTTGTGTTGAAGGCTGGAAGGTGACTGCCTCAACATTGGGGATTCCACCCGGTCGGGAGCTTAAAGCAACTCCTTTTCCGTTGAAATGGTGGGTCCGACTGGCGATATACGGACCAGTTTCCCGTATAAAAAGAGTTTATATGAATAACAAAAGGGAATAAAATCAACACAAACAAGGTGATTTATTTCTAATGATAACATAAGTTAAATCTAACTACTTCCCGGGATTAGACTCTTTTATATGATTATAAAGGAATATTTCACAAGCATGAAACAATATATATCATTGTATACTTAATGAATATAATCACATATAAGAAACTAAATCAATGTAATTGATTTAATTTATTAAGAACATCAATCACATAAAAGACTTCTTAGCTTCACATCTAACAACATATCGTTCAATATTTTATATCAACAGTAATGAGAACATATATCACTTAAATGCTTATTAGAATGAAACAAGTAGACATAAATAAGTTTGCTATAAATCTCATAAACATAAAACAATTAATACACAGATAATAGTACCCACTGCATCATAGCTTTAGATCTAAAAAAGATAGCTTTTAGGTTCAAATTTCCAATTAGATAACTTCTGTTCCACAATAGTGCAAGTTCCAAAAGCAGTCTTCTCAAAATTCTGGACCCCTTTATAAATGCATGAAAGGGGTTTAAATACTAATTAATATTACAAAAATAGAAGACTTGTGAAACAAGTCTCTAAAACTATTACTCTAAAAACTAGGAAAATAAATTGCATCGTTTGGAACAGTTTCATGATTGTTTCCCAGATTCATTCTCTAACTGATCCTTGAGCTGGCATGCTTTCACCATATGTTCAAGCTAGGGGGGATGAATTGGTTGCATTCGCATATGCTCCGTGAATATTGCGTCCTTAAAAGCTGGAAGAAGCCGATCTGCCGCATTGGAGATACATTTCAACATTATCCATTGGCTATGTTGTTTAATCAACAAGTACCAACAACTTTCCATATTTGATTTGGTCAAGCTTTGAATGTCAGGAGCTTTTCTCCTAGATGTTTCTTGCCAAGATTGTCTTAAGAATTTGATATCTTGAAAAGTTTCTTTTGGAGAATCCTGAATTAGGCTGACTTGCAAAAGAGAATCTTTTATGTACTCAGAAATGCTGGAAGATAGATTCTTAGCTCTGATAATAGATAATTCAACACTTTTCATTTTAATGTCCCAGTCTCCAAATATTATTTCTTTGATTGATTCTTCAAGATGAGGAAGATCGGCCGCTCTACCTTGCGCAATTTCCTGCCAATCTATATACTTAGATAGTTTATCATCAATCTCATCATAATAAGTCCTCAGATCAAATATCTGAGTGACTAATTGATCACTAGTTTTAACTAGCTCTTGAACTTGATTTAGCTTATGATAGAAAGTTGCTTGGTTCTTCGACAATAATGTCTCTAACTTTGCTGCTTTCGTCTTGACTGCATTGAGTTCGGGATTGTCCTGCTTTAATCAATCGTGGCATGCTTTTATGCCTTGCATTTTAGAATGACCTTGTTCAAACAAACCATAGATGATAAGCTGAAGTCACTTCGAAACAATCTTATCAATTGAATTCATGCGTAATGGTAATCCTTCGGTATTTAATTTTGAAACTAAAAACCAATTGAAAACCTGGAGATTACAATCTCGCATGAATGAACATTAAATTTGAAAGTATGGGTCCACGTGATTCTGAAAAGTGTCATTATATTGGGATGTTACATCGGCAATTTGATAGACGACATGCTTTAGTGTTTTTTAGAACTCTGCGAAATGCGATTGCGCGGTGGTTTTAAACATAATGCGATATCGGTATATGTTAGATGATAGGATGTGATATCGATATCTGTTAGATAACAGATTTCGGTGTTTCGGCACTACTTACTTCGCAATTCGGTGTTTCAACATTTCGGCTATTCGCGGGTTTGCAATTCGGTACTTCGCTTATTTGCTTGATCACAACTTTTGTCCCGTTATATGCTTTTGCTTTGAGGTTTTAGTTTTTTTAAAGAATTTTTTAGTGATTTTATTATTTATAAAAGAAACTTAAAATCTTAACCCAAGAAATTTCCATTTTGGGTTTTATTTCTAAGAATTGAATATTAATTCTAAAATTTTTAAAGGGTCCCCATTATTCTTTCTAAGTTACTATCTAGGATAATGGGTAGTTGTTTTAATACTACAACAAGTTGGAAGCACTGATTAACAATGTTAATCACTCCTCCTCAAGCTATGTAATCTGGTTCGGGGGTGACTACTGCGAGAAAGTATTGGTTGTATTGTGTCTAAGGTTGGGTGTGTTAGCACTTCGTAATTCCTCCGGGATGAGGATAGGAACCCAAAGGTAACCACAAACCAATCTTTAGGGTTGGAAGCTAGCCCTTCCAAATCTAGAGAGGGTTCTCCCTTATGAAATATTTTGGATCTTAGGCTAGGTCTATAGATCAAGGTAGAATAATTTTAATAGTTTGATGGTAGGGGAGAGGGAAAATCCATTAGTCATGGAGTCAAATTAAGCTAAATATTTTCAATGTTATGATGGGAAAATGTGTTGAAATTTGCAACAAGAAACAGTGAAATTGGCATCCAGAAACAATATGATAGCACACACACTAGTGTGGGATCACAGGTCACACAGTGATGGGTCCTAGCGATACATTAGTGTGCAAGCCAATTTATTAAATAAATTGGAAATGTGTCTAATTTAATTTTCCCTTAATTAAATTGGACAATAAATTGTAATCTTATCTCATAAACACTTGTAATAGTTAACTGAGTGTGATAGACTCAGTTAGCTCTTGAAATTCGAGTTGAGGGTGGTTGGTGAGGCATGTAGAGCGAGTGTATTTTTTTTTTAGTCCACGTTGCAGTTAGTGTATTACTTTAATGCATGAGAAATCAGTTAACTCAATTAAGTGAGTTAAAGTCAGTCTAATTAGTTGTAACTGATTTTTTCACTAGTGAGAGGTCAAGTGAATTAAATCAGATTTAATTCACATGCAGTGATCTGTTAAGTGATTGATGATTTACTATTAATAGCTGCATGCATGTCAGTTCTGATGAAGACCCAGTTGAGACAAAGGTTAAAGGGAAGTTAACTATCAGTTGTATTTTTAGAAAACTGCCCAGATGTAGTTAAAACACCATAGGATTTCCCATGATGTTTGCGTAGTCAAGGAAGGCTGAAAATACTAAAGAGTAGGGATTTCATTCCACATGATGTGTGAGCAAGGCAGCTTGAAGACAGACTGAGAATTGGCTAAGTGTTGGACCAATATTGTCTGGATCAGTGTGAGACAGTCAGGATAGCGCAACAGACTCTTGTGAGAAGAGTGCATTGTATTGTTTCATGATTCCTTTGTTCATTATACAATAGAGATAGAGGGGTTTTGAGCAGCAATATTTTCCCAGGAAAAATATATGTGTTGTGGATTGATTTTCTTTCACTTACTTGGTGTTATTGTGTGATCATGTTTAATTTCCGCATAATTAATTGTAGAAGTATTCAATATCTTGCTCTAGTATATTGCATGATTAGATTGAATCCATTGGAATACATATTGTTTTGTATAATTTCTACAAAATGAATAACCCTTCTTAGCCTTGACCTTAACATTAACCTTAACCTTAACCTTATCCTTAACCTTACCCTAACCTTAACCTTGACATTAACCTTAACCTAACCTTAACCCTAACCTAACCTTAACCTTGACCTAATCTTAACCTTAACCTTAACCTTAACAATAACCTTAACCTTAACCTTAACCTTAATAAAACCTTAACCTAACTTTAACATTAACCTTGACCTTAACCTTAACCTACCCTTAACCCTAACCTAACCTTAACCTTCACCTTAAACTTAACCTTAACCATAACCTTACCTTAACCTTAACCTTAACCCTAACCCTAACCTAACCTAACCTAACCTTAACCTTAACCTTAAGCCTAAACTAACCTAAGCTAACCTTAACCTTGACCTTAACCTTAACCTTAACCTCACCTTAACCTTAACCTTAGCCTTAAGTTTGACCTAACCTAACCTTAACCTTAACCTTACCCTAACCTTAACCTTAACCTTACCTTAACCTAACCTTAACCCTCACCTAACCTAGCCTTTGCCTTAACCTTAACCTAACCTTAACCTTAACCTTAACCTTAGCCTTAGCCTTAACCCTAACCTAACCTTAACCTTAATTTTGACCTAACTTAACCTTAACTTAACCTTACCCTAACCTTAACCTTAAACTTAACCTTACCGTTAACCTTAACCTAACCTTAACCTTAAGCTTAACCTAACCTTAAGCTAACCCTAACCTAACCTTAACACTAACCTAACCTAACCTAACCTTAACCTTAACCTATCCTTAACCTTGACCTTAACCTTAAGGAAAGGGGCAAGGTAGGAAATCCTTTATGGTGTCTTTGTTAAATTTTGTTGTAGAGAGGTGAGTAGAGGAATAATGAAATTGATAATATCTAAAGCATCTAACTGAGGATGAATTTTACATATTATGGGGGAGGAAAAAACACTGAAATGTTTAGTTACTTATAACAGAGCACCTGAAAAGAATTTTGAAATAAATTCTTTTAACTAAACACTGAAAACATAACATTTAAGCATGGCCATAATAGAAGATAAAAAAACACAAATAAGAGATAAACATCACCATTAATGATTGACACAAGAATCCCTGAACAAGTAGACTTCGACCTTCATAATTCATTGAATTTTTTTAAATATAACTGCACAATGCACAATGTCTTTTCTATATGACACACCAACTAACCCCTTTCTCGATCAAACTTGCATCATATATACATCAAAATATTAGTTTCTCCATTTAGGAACCAAATTCCCCCAAAATACTTAGTATACTGCTTGTAGCAACAAATATAGAACCACCTTTTACAAATTAGGAAAACGTTTAACTAGAGGAATCTTTAACAAAATATATTTAATGCCTTCAAAAGGATGAGGTTCGAATCTCCAAGACACTCAAGGAAACTTATCATGACCATATAAACTGACTTCAAGAGGTATGGAGTTAGATTGAAAGATTAAATGGTTGATTATGTAGAAACACAACAATTTTGTTGCGTTACTTCCTTCTTTAGAAAAAGCGCAGCAGAAAACGTAGCAAATTCACCCATTCTCATACTTTTGATCATCTCCTTGATTTTTGAATGTGTCAAATAGGTGGAAGACAACCTGTTATACAAGATTTACGATTGCTGACAAAGGTATCTCCCTTAGGTTTGGTGGTCAAACTAGAACAACAGAGAGACAAGGAACTCAATGCTTTTCCTTAAAGTTAATAGAGGACAGAGTGAGGCCTACCTAGAAACTGTCGCTCATTTCGCTCCTTCTTTAACTTTGAAGCTCCAATTCTACCTCCGATCACCAAAATTAGAACATGGACAATCAGATAACACAAGCCACGAAACTTATACAATATCATCTAAATACTCTATTCAATAAATCAACATGGTATTGAAATAAGTGAAATAAAAACATCACATATAGGAAAACATATAATTCCTTGCATTAATATAAATGGAAGGAGATTACAACCACAAGTGGCAGTTGATCTTGTAGAAGAGCTACTCCAAGTTGTTAACTCGTCCTTTCCTTGTCACAATATGCACTTACAGTCACCCTATGCATGAGATGATAACTACTTACTACAACAGCATAAGGGCATAGTCACTCTCTAAAGGCAACCATTCATTCACTCTTCCTTCTAACCTTTGGATAGGCACGATGGTAAATATATAGGAGAGAGGGGTAAGTTAGGAGTTCTTATCCAATTCCCATTCTAAGGTTTTAGATCCACCTTTAATGAAGGGATAGGATCAAAGGATAAGTGGTCAAAACTCCAAAGTAGGGGTAGGATAGGATCTAAATGTTTAAACCAAGGTAAGCAGTTGAAAAACTTCTGGAAACGCCTAGAAAGTGAAGCTTACGAAATCCCAATCATTCTCTTGGATTTCTAGAACCAACACAGGTGCAAATTGGAGCAATCTACTAGTGACTAATGTTGGCCATAGTGGAGCAACCTATAGGTGGTCACACACCAGTAGGCTTACAGGGAGCGTCGGTCCTAAAGCTGGTTCATATGATGCAGTTTAGGGATGAAATTTTGGGGGATGAAAGGTACATGCTTAGGGATTTGTGCAAGATGATGACAAGGGGGAATAGGATGTTTATTGATCCCATTAGGATTCTCATTGATCAAATGTGACAAAATGGCCTCTAACACAACCCATAAAACATCATATTTCTGTTAGAAGACATTTTTTCAAACTACAAACCTCCATTCTTGAAAATCATCACCTAAAGAAAAAAACATAGTGACTAAGTGCAACGAAACTTCACTTGCATGGGTTTGACCAGGTGTGAAGTCTCTGATCGAGCAAGATGGTTGATGGATGTCGTTAACAATCTAAAATACCTTTTTTGAACCTCCATACATAAGAAGGAGTTCCAAAACTTTGTTCTTATACCAAATCTCAATGTCTTTGACAATAGCGCAACAAATTTGTTGCGTTACTGTGTAACTTATCTTCTTTGCAAAATGTTCCAAGAAATTAGAGGATAAAACTGATATAAACTAGTTCACTTGGACAAAACGGAAAAAAAAGCAAAATTATCTTGATTACCTTTCAAAAATCAAACCTTAGCTTCCTTAGCTAACAGGTTTAGTGTTCCTCTTCTTTTGTTCTACATTTCTTGCAATGTCTCCTGCAATTCTTGTTTTATAGCCCTCAACTCCTTTTTCAAGGTGAGATGTTGCTTGTAAATGTTCTTGAGTTGTCTATGTAGGGGCAGAGTTCTCCTCAACATATACTTAGCTTTAAACAATGTTGTACCACAACTATTTAGGTGATCTTGCATCTTGTGTTTAGCCCTTTCATATTGTTCTCTAAGCCTGATGATTTCATCTTGAGATTTCCTCAACTGCCTCCTTAGCCTATTGAAAGTTTGTTGTCCCTCATCCAACTCAGTTTTTTTATTCTCTTGCATTGGCTTTTCTTTCATCAATATTTCTTTTTGTAGCTCAAATTTCCTAGCTAAAGATCTGGTTACAAGGATCCTTGATTGTGGGATCTTTAGCTCCCGAATGTCCTCTATTTCTGCCTTTCCTTTACCTTTAGATCTGGGGGAAAGTGAAGTTGCTTTAATTACTGGTTCTGTTTCATCATCTTTAGATGCCCTTTCCAAAATATTATTCTTCAACTCCATTTTATCATATTGAAGCTGAGCAATGACTAAATGAGCCTTTTTCAACTACTCGTGCAGTTCCATAATCTCTTTACCCCTGTCATCTAAATCAATGTTCTCTGATATGGTGTCTTGAACTTCAGTAGGTTGTTCAGGTATTTTCTCAATGGGTAACATTTTTGCAGCAACTCTTTTGTGTGGTTTATTGGAAACCTTCACCACCTTAGGAGAGGAATGAAGCGTTTTTCCTTTTTTCTTGTCAGATTGGTCAACTGAAGTCTGTGGCCTTTTGAAAAAGCTTTCTATTGCTGGTGGAACATCCTTTTCCACTGATGAGGGTGTATCTCTTTTGCTCCAAGGACTATCTCAAAGTTAAATTGTCAATTTAGATGAATCCAAAAATTCTTGACATGACTGCTTTTTCTTCCTCATCTCTTCCACCACTAACAAATTGATCAAGGAGAAATGGAAGAGATTAGGCTCCACTTGACTCATTTTAGCCTGAACCTTGTCTTCCATCTTACCAATACTACTAAACAAGTAAAAATGTAAATTAAAGGCTTTTTACCTATAAAATGCATCAACATCCTGAAGTGATACTGATAAACCCTTGTGAACCTACCTTCACAAGTGAAAAATCTTTGAACGACCCCGAGTAATTTGCTGTAGGGTTCAAGAAGATATTCCCTTGGCACAATAGCGCATATTATTTGTATTTATACTTTGGCTTTAGAAAATCTTTGTTGTTGACCATATCTAATGGCATGCCCTTGAACCATTGTTCTCCATGCAAAGGGATATCTATATCTGTTGAGATAGTAACCTCTAAAACTGGAAACCTCAATTCTCCAGCCTTGGTTTCCGCACCATTGAAGTTTAAGGCAAATTCTTTATTCACCTGAATAATATAACCTTGCATCTTTTCACAAAACTTGATGCAACCATTCTGATCAAATGTAACCCTAATAACATGAATTGAATTCACCAAGGTAGGATCTTAAGGCTCAAATCTAACTATTTCACCCCCTTTGTACCTTTTCTTCCTGTCTGGTGTTGTCATGGCTCACAATGAAAAACTTTTAGGTTTTCAAAATATAATGACAACACTCAACAGTTTAATGCAACAAAAATGCAACAATAATGAAAATAGGGTTTGAATGATAGTTTTTAGCAAGCTTTCAATGCAAAACTTTGTGTTAAAAAGCTTAAAATACAAGAAATTAAGTCACAGACCAAAACACAACAATTGTTTTTGCGCATAACAAATTCACCAGAACATAGGCGTAGTGGGTTAAACAATTTGAGGGTGGAAAGACCATCTGGGTGCTCTCCTTGACTATTAAAGATGAATTAAACAAAAAACAACATGAACCGTTCCAGAAAACATAAGTTGAAACCTAAAGGTGGTCGTGGTGGCGACAAAACCCTCGATTTGTAGAAGTGCAACGGATCCTCCCTTCATGCGGTTCAGAACTTTCTGTAAGTGTAATGCATAACAAAAAACTTACACCTTTGGTAATTGCATGTGGTGACAAGGATATGACATACAATATGATTTGACTATGTAACTGATTGAGAAGACACCAATAACTTGTCCGAGTGAGAAAAACCAAACCCACTATTACCTTTATCCATGATTTGGATGACACATTAACCCTAGACTTACTAAACCTAGAATTTTTATGAAATCGATGACTTGATGTCTTTCATCACTCAAAAAATTTAATATATCATGTCCTAAATTGACACCAAATACTCTATCTCACACTCTTCACAAAAACTAAGGACTTGATCTCTATGAGATCGTAGCAATACTTTTACAAATTGACCAAAATAATGAAAAGACTAAACCTGACTTTGATTACTATAACATAGGACTCTAACAGGGTGGATAACTAGAGTTCCAATCTCAGTTGCTAGATCTCTTATAAGATAAGTATTCTCTTATGTTTTTGTACATGTGATTATCATGTCACTGTTTATTGTGCTAATATAATTCCATGATAATGTTGAGTGTTGTTTTCCTGCATGAATAAGGAATATTAATATCTCATGTAAAGATTTTAAGGAATGGTTCATTTCATGCAGATATTTATGAACTTGAAAATTAACCTAGGATTGCTTGAGCATGAAGATATGGGAATTTATGTTAATGATTAATTAATTGCAATGAAATGTTTGAACATCTGGCCATTGTGTTGATGAATTGTTTAGGTTAGCAATAAGGAACATGATTTCGTCTATAGAAGTTCTCCTAGAATATTTTCTTAGGAATGGTTTATTCATGTATCCATCCTGACCTTGAAAATTGGTCTAAATGGCCTGTGTACGAAGAGATAGATCAATATTAGTTAGTCACATGAAACCTACTTTAAAATTTCTTGGCTATGGGACCAATAATTAGCCAAAATATCAGAAGAGATATCCTAAAATATATACATGTATATGAGCATATGAAAATTTACTTCAGTTATGCATTCGTAGGCTAAGTTTGAGACGAAGTAGTACAAGCTCAGGAGGGATAACCCGGAAGGGAATGCATATACCCTTGTATAAGTATAGACTATGTGTCGAAGGATTAGGCAAAGGCCCTTATACATGCATTGACAATCACCAAAGCGTGGGGATGGAAATATAGAGATTTCAAAGGAAGAGGTTTAAGACATAGTTAAACCATGCATTCAGGTGTCATGACCAAGCGTCGAGGGTGGAAAATCCCACACTATATAGGTAGATGATTATGTCATGGGGGCTACAAGTATAGGGCCTATAGGAGCATGAATACTCACGCCTTATAATCCATATGGCTAGGAGTTATTTCCACACGCGTAAGGAGGATAAATCTGGTGTTATCACCAAAAATTAATCATCTAGCCATTTCTAAGTAGATGGATCAAAGTATACCATGTAAAACCAATTTTATCATAGTAAAATTGCTTTCACTATATGAAATAATTTAATAAACCATATTTTATTAAGTTATTTATGGTTAAAACAAGAAACCCCATGAGGAATAATTAAATATATCATTATTTATTTGATTTTCCTCTAGGAATAATTAATTAAACCATTGTTTAAATAGTATTCGTGGTCATATTTAACCCAATTATGGGAGATAATAAGATAAATCATTATTTTTCTTATTTTTTTCTAGGAATAATTAATTAAATCATTATTTAGTTATTATTCCTTGTTAAATTTGACCAAATCACCTAGAAATAATTAAACAAATCATTATTTGTTTATTATTCTTTAACCACATTCTTGAAATGACAAATAAATAATTTATTTGTTTATTATTTCTAAATAAAGGTATTTAACCAATTTAAATATATTTTCCCTCCAGCAAAATATAATAAAATATTCCAAGCAATTAAAACTAGATTATAGTTAATAATATTTTATTATTCTCCATTTACGAGGATAACTCAATATTTTGTTATAAATAGGAGGGTTTTTCCATTCATTCTTCACTTTGATCATTCTCATTGTCGCTATCATTTTCTTTTGCCATTAGAGCTCCCACTTGAGTTCATCACATATTTTAGGTTTTCTACATCATTGAGAGAGAGAGAGAGAGACTCGTGAATTTGAAGCATTGAGGACAACCAAGAACCCATCCCATTGAGGGGGACTAGTAAGATATGCTTGTTTCCTTCACTAGGTATTACATAATAGAAAATATTATTCTTTAAACTTGTATTGTCCATTGGTTACTTGGAGTTATTATTGGATTAGTTGTTATTTCTTTTTGTTGTTTAACTACTTTTGCTGCATAGATCTGGGTTTTTGCAGGATTTATTCTCATTGTCTATTGCAGATCTGAAGGTTTTTACAACCATTTCTGTTGTTAGGGCTATATGTCATCCATAACTTAAGTAAGGTATTTTTGGTACACTTGTCGAAATATTTTACACTAACAAATGGTGACTCCACTGTTGTAATTCAGATTTCTCGGTGACCACCAGCTTCAGCGATCAAGGTTTTTCCTCAACTGCTTTCAGTCTCTTGATGTTGTTTTCTATATTTTTTTCCCTAATTAGTCAAAATTCTAAATTTCAGATGTTTTTTGGTGTTTTCTACAGGTAACAAATACCAGTCGCATTGGAGACGACATTTTTTCCGCAACCCGCCGCCCGAGAACCAAGGAGCATAACTTGTAATTTTTAGCCCAAAAAGTGCGATTTCCACCAGAAATCGCACTCATCTACTTAAAAAGTGTGATATCACCTCTTAATAGGTTAGAGTACGCAATCTGGAAGATTTTTCTGAAATTGTCATGGTTTATGGTTTTCAAACATCTGTGGTTGTCGTTAATTGCAGAATCTGGATTATCCACAGTATCATAAAACATTGGTCGACGTTTCGAATCCTAACGGGGATCCATCATCAGGACGAGAATGAAGAATTAAAGAAGGTCGCAAAAGGTCAAGGTATAATAGTGAAGGATTATGATGTTTGAGAGGAGCCGACAATAGATAATTAATCTATTTAAATAAATTATATTTAATTCTTTATAAAATTTTAATTTAATTAATAAAAATAATTTTTTTTAGATTAAATAATAAATAAATAAATAAATAAATAAATATATATATATATATATATATATATATATATATATATATATATATATATATATATATATATATATATATATATTTTTAATAAACCCTAAGTGCTTAAATTAATTAAATTTTTTTAATAAGCACTACGTACTGAAATTAATTTTAATAAATTAATTTAATTTTTATTAATTTTTTATTTAATGTCTATATTTTTTTTTATTTAATGTCTATATTTTTTTTATTAATTTTTTATTTAATGTCTAATTTTTTATTTTTGTTTAATTTTATGACTAATTTTTTATTTTTATTTTTTATAATAATTAAACCTTGAGTTATATATGTGTGGGTGTGTGTGTTAATAAATAAATGATAATAATTAATAAATATTAATTTTACCGATGAATTTTATTAATCAAAACCTAATTAATTTTTATAATTTATAAATTAAATTTATGTGAAATTATATTTGAAATTTTACTTCCATTTACTAATAATAATTATTAATTAATTTTTATAAATAGAATAAAAATTAATTAGCACAAATAATTATTACAAGTGAGTGAAATAAAAATGTTTAGTACTCACGACCCTAAACTGATTACTAATAAGGAGAAGAAGCAAACCTTTTGAAAATACTATTTCAGGTAAAAACTTAGGTTATAAATTAAAAAACTCGAGGTTTAATTAAAAAAAGAAAAGAAAAAGTCATAAAATTAAAAAAATTTAAACATTAAATAAATTTTTTTTAGACATTAAATAAAAAATTAATAAAAATTAAATTAATTTAAGTACTTAGGGTTTAATAAAATTTTTAATTAATTTAAGCACTTAGGGTTTATTAAAAATATAAATAAATAAATAAATATATATATATATTATCATTATTATTATTATTTTTAATTAAATTTTTATAAAGAATTAAATATAATTTATTTAAATAGATTAATAATCTATTATCGGCTCCTCTCAAACATCATAATCCTTCACTATTTATACCTTGACCTTTTGCGACCTTCTTTCATTCTTCATTCTTGTCCTGATGATGGATCCCCATTGGGATTCGAAACGTCGACCAACGTTTTATGATACTGTGGATAATCCGGATTCTGCAATTATTGTCATGGTTTGCCGAGATCACTGTTTTGGGTTGTCTGGCCTCTGTTTCAACCCGTCTTAGGCCTGGATATGATCATTTTGTCTCCTTGAAGTAGAACCAAGCCCCCTAGGGTTTCATTACACTTCCACCCTTTTAGGAGGAGTTGAGATGAGTAGGTATTTTGAGATTTGCAGCGTTTTCAACCATTGTTTTAGGGTCTGATCCATAATTTTTACAGATCCTTAAGATAGGTTATTATTACATCCAAAACTCCCCCTTGAGTTTTGTTTGGCCTTTTCCCTGAAGGTCCGACTGATTTCCCTAGGTTTTTTTATGTTTAGCCCTATCCGTTGCAACAATTTTCCCCTATGGTTTCTTGTTGTTTTCTACGTCATTTCCAGTAGTATCAATTCATTAGATCCCAGTCTCATCGACATTAGATCTCTTTGTCATTTTAGTGTGTTTTGAGTTAATTTTGCCCCCATCTAGTCTGGTTGTTTGAGAGCCTTGTTTGGGTTGGGATTTATGCACGATTAGTTGTTTATTTTACTGTCATTTCAGTTTTATTTTTTCTTTTTAAATAACCGTTTGGGCTTAATTAAAATAAACACACGGCTTGCACACACTCACACCTAAAGCGAAGAGCGTTTGGTTTACACCTCCAAGCCAATACATAAACATCATAATTTAATTAATCTGCCACACAGATCCGTGTTTATCACTCTTCAACTTTTTTGTGTCACTTGTGTCTTGCAATCATTGCGCCCCCAAGGCATTTGTCATGGAGACTCCAAGGTCTTCACACGCAGTTTCCGTTAGGACATCTCAGACCACCCCATAGGGTTCGAGTTAGTCCTCCCTCGAGTCCCCATTCTGACTCTAGTTCTTCTGGTTCATCAGGTTCTTCCTTTGATTCCGCTTCTTCTCAACCTCATACAGTCACCATGTCAGGCGCTAATGCAGGTGTGGGAAACCAACCAGGCGGTGGCTCTGGCCCTAATACTGGAATCACTTCTAGTGGAACCGCTACAGGATCTGTCCCGGCTACTCCTTTGCTACCTTTCAAGGCGGGTTAAGCCTTCTCTATTTTAGCCAGTTAATCAATGACCCCGTACATCACGATGCAGGTTGGCCATCTATGCCAACTAAGCTTCCTTTAGACATTCCTATTTTTGAAGAAAACAATGGAGAGGACCCCATTAATCACGTCCACTCCTTTCATATGTGGTGTTCGTCTAATTCCATCACCGATGACTCCATTTGTCTTCGGTTGTTCCAACGTATGCTCACTGGAGAATCTGCAAAGTGGTACATTGACTAGGCTGCCGCATCTCATACCACTTTCATGACTCTTTCTAAATCGTTTCTTTCATATTTCCAGTTACCCCTCCATTATGATACCGGTACCGAATTTTTGATCGCATTTCGTCAAACTTTTGCCACCCACCTTTCTGACCATGTCCAAAAATGGCGTAGAAGAAGGAGCTTGTGTAGAGCTCCTGCATTCGATGATCATGTCTATATGGATTGGTTTCTTAGAACACTCTTAGCCCCCATAGGCAAATATGTCGCATCTCATTTTCCTCAGACTCGGGAAGAAGCTCTTCAGGTTGCTTTAAAATATGACTTGATCTATGCCTAGTCAGCTTATGTTTATACCGTTTTACTGGATCTTCCTAGACTTGGTGGTGCCACTTGACGAGGGGCATCTTATGCCACTGACGGTATTGTTGGATCCCTTTCACACCCATTGCCATATGCTCATCCTTACATGAGCTATGGTTACTCTCAAGGGGGGACCAGTTCTTCCAACATCTACCCCCCTCCAAGCAACTTGTATCCCGGTCAAAGCACATCTTATGCATTTTCCCAACCGCATCGATAGGTGTCAGGGCCAAATGTTTCTCAACCTGTTCACCAGAATGTTGCCCCCTCTCCTTACTAGCCTTATGCACAACCTAACACTCCAGCCCCTCTGGAATCAATGCCCCCACCTCCCACGCCTTCTCAACCTCTGCCACAACAACCACCTCCTCCTCAAGGTCAAGTGTATGCTCAAGAAAGCCCGAATAATCCCCCCAATTACAAGAAAAAAAATAAGGGGAAAGGCAACTAGAACCAACAAATGAAGGGTAACCAGGGTTGCCAAGGTACTCAACTGAATGCACCCCAGGGGAACCAACCTAACATAAAAAACTAGTAATAAGGTGATCAACCCAAGTAGAACAAGGCAGTTCGCACAAACAAGCCTTATGCATGTTGTGGTGTACATGACCATTATACACATGATTGTTCCCTTCTACCCCGTGTGCATCAAATGTGGGAAGCCCAAGTAGCATCTCGAGGACAACAACCCACAACATCACTTCCTTGAACACTACTCCATCTCAACCGGTTGTGTTCACCAATACTTTCCCTCAGCAAGGATATGTTGCTGCCAAACCACCACAAGGTTAGGCCGCTCCTTAACCTCAATAGTCTGGTAATCCTGATTACTAGATTTTCACGATGAACTTTGACAAGGTCAATACATCTAATGTCAACCTTCATACCTAGTCGCGCCAGTATGACAAGCAACTTGTTACATCTGCAAACGAGTCGCAAACCAAAGTATCCACAGAGTCTATTCTGACACAAAATGGTCCCTTACAGATCCCTCAACCTAAGGCAAAGGTCATTCCCAAGATCCCCAAAGGGCCATTACGCCGTAATGATGCTTCTGCCAAAGCCACCTACACTTACATCATAGTAGATGACTTGGCACAGTCTCCTACCACCATGTCAACGCTAGAAGTTCTCTAGACATGCCCATCCCAAAGAAAAGCTCTACTATCTTCTCTGGGTGACGTGGATCCTTCAGATGATCGTTTGATCATCTTTGATGTTGAAAAGTCATAACATCCCCCTTTACCCTCATATGTTGCTTTCCAAATACCAATCAAGATTCACAACGCCATTGTCTAATGATGTATCATTGACGAGGGCCCATCCACATGTGTGATGTATGCCTCTATTTGGAAGAAAATCATGTCCCCAGATATGCTCGCATTCACCATCACTTTGCGTGCTTGGGACGTTCATCCTTCATAACCCCTTGGCATGTTTCACAATTGTCTTGTCACACTTGCAGGAAAGACTGTTTGTATTGACATAGAGGTCATTGATGCCCCCTTGGATTATAATATCCTCTTGCTCGTAGCTAAACATACCGGATGTCAGCTGTCGTAGATGCGATTCATTGTAAGATGTGTTTCCCCATAACGAAAAGATCATCACCATCGATCAGTTGACATATTACGAGTCGAAGTCTCAGACCTCACCCAAGTCCATCATATATTCGATGGCCGATAAACAATCAATTTCACCTCTCACCAACATCTCTCATGGAGTCTATAAATATTCCATATTACTTGGTGCATTCCCTGCCCCCCCCACCATCAATGATCCCATCTCATCAAGTGTTTGCGTGTTGCAAGCGTTACAAGCTAACAAAAAGTGGCCAATAGCCTTCACCTTCGAAACCTGTTGTTATTCACTCGACATAGCCATCAGGATCATCTCCTCAAGGACCTTCTCCTTCTGCTGGTGTCTCTCCTCATCTCTTTCAAACAGGAACAATTCCCCCAAGCCTTAACCATCTAGGAGCTGTTCCTCCAGACCATTACCCTTCAGGTCAGATATTGTTTTTAGCTCCCCCATCTAGAGTCTTTTTTGTGCCTCTTATGGCTACGTTTAGTTTACCCAATTTGACTCTCGAGATCCCAGTCTGGTACATTTACCCCCCAATAAACACTCGACCTAGTCAACTCAAACCATATACCGCTCTGACCCCGGTTCAACTGGTCGCGATGACCCCTCCCTTTGCTTCATTTCCACAACAACCTCAACAAGAACCCACTCCTGTTGCGAAAGCATCCGATGAAGGGGGAAAAGCCAAAAAGAAGGAACCTAAGGACAAGGCTCCCCAAACAAGTCTAGCTCCACTTAAGCCTCCAAAGCCGACACCTCTATGCACTTTATGTGATGTTTTTGGGCATGCCACCAATAACTGTCCTGATCTTCCTCGTCTCAAACTTGTGGTAAACAAAACGTTTCTTGAATTTGACATCCTGAAGGTCCATGTTACCTTACCTGATTCAACCAAGAAACTCAAATCGTTACATATGAACCACATTTGTGCTTTGTGCGATCATTATGGATACTATTCCCATCATTTTCCCTGTCTCAATGAATTCATGATACCCTTCACGTGGTTCATGAAATCGAGGCCACTCGTAGTGGATAATATACTCCTCTACTTGTGAGTTCTGCTTCACCAGAACTAGAGCACAATTTTGCACCCATTGTGATACTTACCCCTGAAGTCGAAATGATAGACCCTTCGGTCATTATTCTCCATTTGTCTTCATCCATGAAATCCACGGAGGAAGACCCCTATGGGGATTCCCATTATGTTTCTATCGAACCTCCCTCGTCGAACATCTTGGTCTCAACATCGGTAGATGTTTCATCTACTAGCTCTTCGTCTAGCCATAGTGGCGATGCGTATGTGAACCATATTTCTCATGACGATGCGACAGGTTTCTCCACTGCATCATGGTATCCCTTCCTCCAGTCCTCCCATATTCCATTCAGATGAAGACATTATGAAAGCCATGACCACCCCTGATTTTCCTTGGGATGATATGCACCATCGTGCTACTTCCTTCCACAACAAACCCATGACCAATATGCTGTGGAATCCAAAGACTTCATCCATAGTGAGGTTGATTAGTTCTATTACCCCTTACATCTAACCCATGAATTCGATCCATATCCACATTGTGGCCATTACATTGACACCCAATGTTTGGGAAAGGGGGCATACCTTTTAGAGGATTTTGAAGGCCAACTTATTCCTAACCCTCACAATGCACTCTAACTCAAGAAATTTTACCCATAGCTTCTCCCATTGAAATGCGTGTATTTATTTTTGTCATGCATTTAGATAGCTTGCATATCCCACCATCTCATTTGTTGTCTTTTGGCGCCTTTCAGATGGATCCATCATCCACACCGTATATCGACCATGCCAATGGTGCGAGTCGCTTCTCCCACAATCTAGCCTCGGCAGCTTGGGCCATTTTTACCCCCTTTCATTCGCTAGTTCACTCCAACAACGTATGCGTTGGACCTGCCACCAATAACCAAGCCGAATGTGATGCAATGATAAGTTTTTTAGTCGATTCCCTTGCTCATCGCATCCTTCATCTTCATGCTCGTTTAGAGTCTTTGCTACTTTTCGTGTAATTGAACAACGTTTATCGTGTGCATAACCATGTCCTATTTAGAAAATATCTACGAGTGAAGCTTTTGGCACGTGAATTTGAATCCATTACATTCAGTCATGTTCCTAGATCCCAAAATCACTATGTAGATACCATTGAAAATAACATTCTAGATTGGAATTTATCACATGCATTTAACACAATACAACCATAAAACAAATGGAGAACCACAATCGTCATATAAAAATATGCATATCCATATTATGTATCATCACATAAAAACACAAGTGTTTTGAATCCACAACTCTAAATACATCTAACATGCCCATAGCATGTTACAAAACCAAAAAGGGGCCACCACATGTCCCCGACCCTAGTCACTATCTAGAGGCTCCTGGGCCAATGGATCTACTCCACCAACTCGTAGATCATGAACAACCTGTCCAGCCATCGCCATGCGTCGCATGATCCCTCGCCACTCTGATGCAAGACCAGTACACTCTTTATTATATCGATCTTCCAACTCATTCCATCTGCACTCTGATACCCTAGTCAACACCACATCACATCTGCGACAGAGATCCTCTAGTAGAGCCTCATAGTCTGGTCTTTGGTGTCACATAGATCCACTCGGTTCCACAGCCCCGAGTGTTGCGGCTCGTTGTGCATATCCTTCCGGCTTAACCAGTGCTATATCTGCATACCAAAAGTTAAGAATCAGTACCCGATACATATTCTAAAATTTTTAAATTAAAACAAATAACAACTTACACTTACCATTTGGTCCCCATGCTCATCCGGGCGAAAGTGGCAAGTCAGGATCACCCTGATAGTTCATACCACTATATGGATAATCCTCTATGTATAATGGCATCTGATCCTAATGCGCGAAAAAATCTAGTTAGAACACACGCCTGACTCCCCCTTCCACTCCTCGACGTAGTAGATGACTCCAGCGGCGCATCCTGGGATCTTGTGGGTCCCCATGTTGCTGGAAAATATACCCTAAGGTCTGGGTTGAGGTACCTAATAGAGCAGAAGGCATACAATCACTAGAAGCATTCAAATTACAAGTCCTAATGCTTAAACTAGAAAACTAGGGATAGGTGACCTTACCCATATGTCCTACGTTTAAGGTCGATCCCGCAGGGTGCAAACCCTCTGCTACTCTTCGTGCTTCAAAACCTGAAACTCATTCAAGACAAAACACATAGACTAGTTGTACACCACATATATATATGTGTGTGTGTGTGTGTGTGTGTGTGTGTGTGTGTCAGTATGTTAGATCATATAAACTCATAAAAGATTCATGAAATAACGATTACAATATCATTAACATGTATATGAAACATATAAGAACATGACATCAGGAACGGGACAAAGATTATTTTATTGATGTATGTAAAAATAAAGTGGAGATATCACCTGAAATCAGCCACGGCTCCAAGAAAAACCGTCCTCCGAATCTGTCCAACCCAAGCCTCAACAACCTTCTTCCATAAGAGGTGCACAAAGGATGTCACATAAGGAGGGTGACCATCACAAGGAAACAAGGGTTTCCTGAACCTGGGAAGTGCAGGAGGCACAGGGATAATCAGACTTGATCTGGGATATAACAGGCTATAGTATTAATATCATTCTCTCTCACCCCTTAGGCCTTCCCAATGAGGTGTATTTATACTTCCTCAAATCAGTTTTTCAGTTAGGAAACAATTTTTCCATGGGCTGGTGTAGGCGGTTCTCAGGTAAACCCGTAAACCCCACCTAATTAATAGGGAGTTTATTATTTTTTAATATTTTAAATTATATACATGGGTCAAATATGAGTGGACCCACATCTGCACACATAAATTTTTTGGGAAGAGTCATGTATGGAATTAAAAATAATGTTTTTTAAGAAGTTGACCAAGTCTGAAAGGAAAAGGCTGCCAAGGCCAATACATAAGTCATCAAGTATATAAAGGTGATAAATGATGCTATAACAGATGCCCCATAATATATGAGGTCATAAGGGGTACATGATGGCCGAAATGTATTATGCGCATAAGAAAGAATATTGCGAGGATTTGAGAGGACTTCACCATATTTTAGCCTGCCAACAACTAGTGAAATAAATCAGAATGAAATCTCATGTATGAGGCGAGCATACCCATGCTCAGTGAAAGAAAAGCATGTCTGCATAGCAATTATGGAGCAGATCCAATATGTATATAAGTATAGAAAGAATTGTAAAGCACATAGTGAATCATCTTATCATTGTTCGGAAAGTACATATCAAAATCATGTCCAAGTATGACATATAGAAGACTGATCAATGATGCTACAAAGATATCTGATCACTGAAGTCACAACTGAATCTCCAAGTACCAGTCACAACTGAATCTCCAAGTACCAAATCATAATTGGTGGAAAAAATGGTATTGCATGCAACTCGGGTGCTAGCATATAGAATGTTGTTGTAATGAATTGCAACATATAAGGGTGGATGGTGTCATTGGCAAAAAAATGAAGGAGTTGTCAAAGTGAACCAAAACATGCTGATGAAAACTCGAGGTCTTCACCGATCACTATGGTACAATTCTACATAATGGGAATAAATAAGCTAAATTCGACCATGTGAGAAATCATTTGATTACCGGTCATTGATGTATACCGTTAACAAACGCGAGACAACTCACCGATAATGATTATGAGAGTCAAGGTACCCCGGTACAATCTAACAAGTGTGAATGAATGAGTTGAAGTCAAACACTCGAGAGAATCTACCAATTAGGATACATTGATGTATTCTCATTTTCGATAGCGAAGGAATCTGCTACTAATGACTGCAAACCCTAAGGTACTGAAAAAATAACTCTAGAGCTTATTTCCAGAGCAATGAGTCGGAGTCTATGGGAAAAGATCTGCTGGAAGGAAGGAATTAAGGGATCCCACATTATTCTAGCGTGAGTGTAACTCGCGGGCCAAATTTTGGAAGGAATTAGATGAAGAAAAATGAAGTAACCAACCCGAAGCACGTTTCTGGCATGCAAAAAATGTAGCTAGCGCACGACAGAAACCATTTGAACCAACCAATAATGAAATCTTACAAAGAGGCAAGGAATCCACCAATGGGGTCAAATGGAAACCAAGGCACTGCACGAATCCTAGGTGTGATAATGAAAGTTGAAGTCGAACACAAAGGAAACCACTCAGTCAAAGAACCATGGTGTTGATCAAATACTATGCATAAGGTCACCTATCAATGATGTAAATAGGGCCAGGGTGCAGCTCTAGGTTTACTTTCAGAGAAATTTGTCGAAGTCGATAAGAGACAAACCCACCGACAAGAATTTAATGGAGACCTTCTCAAACCAGCACAAGCAAGGGACCAAAATTTGATGTGATAGAACAAGGATGTGACAGACCAGGGATGGCCGACTAAAAAATGAGTCAAGAGACACCACAGAAAGGCCAACTTAGGTTTACTTCCCTTGAACAAAAGCACGACTCATTTTTACTATGGCAGCATATGATAACTTTGTATAAGCTTTTCATGCAGGAGGAACGAACAGACCGTCCATATGATTGGAAGAGATAGCCAACTAGGGGAGTACTGACTTGATAACGAGGTTATGGCTTCTCCTACCCATCCCAAAATGGAGAAAATACTCCGATTTTTTGTGCTTTGTTCAAGGGCAACACAACTGAATCTTTAGCTTCCATCAAATGTGGAAGTAATGTCTCGATCTCGATCTTTTTGGGTTTTTTTTTTTTTTTGTCTTTTTCATATTGAAAGCTTGAAAAGGAATAAAAGAATGCCTGTAGTACAATGTATAGAACAAGTGTCGATAAATAGAAGCACTAGTTCCTAGGGTAGGAAAAATACTATGCTCAATTCAAGGTGGAAAAACTGGTAGATGACACTCAAAGGAATGTTACTTCCATGGGAAAAGGTGTCGAGTCGAAAAAACTAAGTGATTGCATGGTTGACTTTGCAGAAAGATAGGGTCAAAAGATGGATTATACACGAGTCCAAGTGAAGCCAGCTTAAGGCCAAGATATACAAATGGTAAACATGCAATGCAGCAAAACCACTCAACAAAAAAAAGGGAGCCTCTAGGGTGTAAAGCCAGAAAAGATAGCGAAGAAGAAGAAGAATTAAGCTTCAATACATAAGTCATGGCAAGACTAAAGAGGACTCCCGAGCCTAAACAATTTGCAACATGGGCGACATATGCTAGCAAAGATCTAACTAATTAGCCCATGTAAAGGATGGATCTACCATCATATTATGATTTATAAGTCGGTGACTAAAAATGGTTTAATAATCATAACATGATGGGGTCGACCCTATGGAAATATTTCAGTATGGAGGCTAGTATGCATAAATGCAACGAAAAGTGAATTCCCTAACCTATATGCCAGTTCTGAAAAAAATACTAGCCATGACAGGTTAGGGTCATGGAACCGAAGTAGTAATGGAAACGTCCCAAAATCATCAAAATGGACTTGAAAAAAACATATCCCAACACTTACAAGCCAAAAGGTTATAAAGTTGTGAACAAATTCAAAAAATAAACACAAAAATTTAACCAAGTAATTTGCGATTTTTTTTTGAATTTTGGGCATAAATAGGCCTTTTGGACTCACATTTGGTCATTTGAGTCTTCAAGAAGTTGTGAAAGATCTTTGGAGAAAAAAATCCCCTACTTAGAAATGGAGCAACTATCAGCCGATTCAACCCAAATCTTCTAGGTAATCTTCTCAATCAGCTTAGTCATTGATTTTATTGTCAATTCAAGCTATTTTTTTAGTAATTTTACCATAGAATTTACGTTTTTATGAAACCCTAAGCATATACTCAGGTTCATAATTTTGAACTCGTGTATAGAAGCGACTGTGTCTGAAGCAACTCACGTATGCGCGGAACAAAATTTTAAAGTTAAATTCTAATGGATTTTTAATGAATTGATCCAGGATGACCATTAGCTGGAGAGAGAGGGAGTATAACACTATTGAAAATGAGGTCATGGAAGACAAATTATCCTTGGATATACTCTGGGGATGTGGATTGCTTAAGTTATTTAAAATTCCAAATATGAAAACGAACACCAGATTTCTTGAAATTCTTGTAATTTATTGGGACCCAGAGGAGGACTATTTCATGATCGATCAAATTCCAAGAAGGATCTAAATTCAGGACATTTATTTCATAACTGGACTCTCTTGAAGAGGGGAACCAATAAATTTTCAAGACAAGCCCATAGGAGGGCTAAATTTCGAAGATTATATTCAGGTGTACTGTGCTGAGGGTACTCAAAAGGTCGGGACACGGATCCCAATCAGAGACGTGCAAGGGTTTCACATGAAAATACTTCTTTTCACCATTTTCAGAGTGGCTGGATTGGCTTCCTTGCTCTAAGCTTCATGAGGAAACATGAGTTTTGCAGTGGATTTCCTAACCACTCTATATGATTGGTGCACAACCTTATTGACAAACTTGAAGAAACAAGTGACCTCAATCTAGAAGAATTAAACAAAACATTTTGGTTATGGGACCAGTCTATGCACATTATTCTTTGAGAGGATTCTAGGGCTTCGCCCCAAGATTATCTCTACCATCAGCAGCTCTCGTGATCCACGAATAGCTAGATGGGAAGATCTGATGAAGAGTTTGTGGGGTGGCGAGGTCCCAAGGACTACCTGGGATGATGAGTTCTTCCTATGGTGGGGAGAACAAGTCATTATGGTAGAGGAGTATCCCTATGTTGGCATGGATTTTAGGGGAGATCTAGATTTTCCCCTACCACTCGGTGCAGCATGGGGGGCAATTGTTAAGATCGCACAATGATTTTTTACTATATGATTTTTTATCTATTTTCAATATATGAAAATGAATAAAATTTTTTGTTAGGACGATTTGACTTACAAATTTATCGATCATGTTACATATATTGGACCAGTGAGACCTGAGGGCTTCCCAAGGCACAGGCACCGCGGAAGAGAAGTTGAGGATACCGAAGAAGACCCAGGGAGAGTACTCCATGCTATACAGAGAAAATTGGAGAGCTTGACTCACTAAGTCGCTATGGCCGTAGTGGAGGAACTTCCCAAGGCTATAAAGAGACGTGTGGTTGGTATACCATGCGATTGGGTGCAGCTGTTCTGTCGTGTGGTGGCAGCTATATTGTTCTTTCGTAACAACTACCCAGGGCAGGCCCATAGGGATAGATTTTTATTGATCGGATGAATGTAATATTTTTTGATGATGAACATTATCGGGCATAAGCCCTAATTTTGTAGGACATGATTGTCCAATTTTTGTATATTTTGTACACAACTCTGATATATATATATATATATATATATATATATATATATATATATATATATATATATATATATATATATATATATATATATATATATATATACACACACACACACACACACACAACTATTTATATGATGTGATTGTCTCATATGTACAATGATGATTGACGTTTTTGATATTTAATGTATTTAATGATTAATATGCCAATCAATTGCTTGATTAGCTAATGAATATGTAAATGAATTTTCTGAATGTGGAATGTGAATGAATGTAACATAATGAAATGAACGTCGCAACAAACGCAGTCTTAGAAATAATCGATGTGAAAATGAATCTCTGACACGATAGGTGTTGTTTAATTGTGAAACCACCAGTTGTGAATCCAAGTACACTACTAACGAATCAATAACAAGAGACATTGCCTCTGAAATTATATTGACCATAGTTGTATACTCTGCTACATTATTTGAAGCAGGACAAATGCATATTCCCTTTGAGACTAGAAATTGACCAGATGGATAGTAAATTACCCAAGCCACGAAAGCAAGATTCCAGGTATGTCGACTAGCACCATCGGCAAAGCCAAAATGACTCATCTCATCCATAAACACCTACCAAAGTAGATCAAAATCATCAAAGTCACACCAAAAATTGATAGACATATATGCAAAAAAAATACAATATATACAGACAAAGCAAATGCTAGGCAACAACCTAGGCATAATACTTCTTCAGATAGAGCCCATTTCTGGGCTTCGCCAGCTCGTTTCCGTCGAAATTAACCAAGGCATAAGCTCCCTTCTTCAAGACCTTTTTAAAAATGAAAGGTCTATACCACATGGATTTGAATTTTACTTCCCCCAAGGCATCCTTGTCCTGAACATAAACCAAAACAAAGTCACCTTCAGAGAAAACCTAGGTTTGACAGCCTTATCATACTGAACCTTCACTCATTTCTTATGAGCCTCGTTCATCGTAGTTACATCTCGGCACTGCTCATCGAGATGTTCTAGATAAACAAGGCGTTCTTCGAGACTTGAAGTGTCAGGAAGAAGCTCGACATCCAGCTTAAGGGAACTATATCACACTCAACAAGAAAGATTGATTCCAGACCATAAACTAGTTGGAAATGAGTGAACCCAGTTGCAGTGTTAACAGACATCTAGTATGCCAAAAGTCCAGGACACAAGATGACATGCCAATTGGACCTTGATTTATTGATTGTCCATTGAAGGATAACCTTTAAGGACTTGTTTACAGATTTAGCGTGCCCATTGTCTTAAGGATAATATGGAGATGAATGCTTCTTCAAAAACCCAACTTAAGAGCCAATTCAGCCATCATGGTGTTCTGAAAATGACTTCCATGGTTAGTGACAATATCTTTGGGAATACGAAGCAATAAATGACTTGGTTGAATATAAACAAGGTTGTTGTTTCAACATCATTCGAAAAAGTAGGCATAGCCTCGGCCCACTTTGTAAAGTAATCTACTATTACGATAATGTACTTTTGACCCTTCACCGAAGGCAGGTTACAGGTAGTAAAATCAATACCCCACTTAGTGAACAGACTGACAGTGACAACAGGAAAGAGCGAGGCTGGATGAGCGCGCATCTTCCGAGTATAAACCTGACAAGGATTATATTTTTTGACTGCTTCAACACAATATTTGAAAATCGAGGGCTAAAAATATCCTGCACGGAAAACCTTTTGGGCTATAGCAAGCCCAGGTAAATGATTACCACAAGCTCCACTGTGGCAATCATTCAACACAACCTCAGCCTCTTCGAGAGTTAAGAAACGTATAAGGATCGAATAGACCCTGCAACAATATAGATTTTCACCGATAATAAGATAAATTTTTTCTAAGTGACGCAACATTCGACGCTCATATTTCGAAAAATATAAGGGAACTTTGAAGTCTGGAGATAAACAATGAGATCTCCATACCAAGTATCTTGTAAAGAAATGAGGAAAAGATGTTCATTAGGGAACAAATCCTCATAAATAATCTCATCTCCACAAGGAAACTTACATATTAACTTTGCAAATACCAAAGATTTCTTGGATTTGGTAGAGAGAAATTCAAGATTAAACTCTTGTAAAATGACAATCCATCGATTGTATTTTTCCCCAATCACTCGCCTACTGAGAACAAATTGAAATGGATTGACTACTGCCAAAACATAATTTTTGCAAAGAAGAATATAATTCTTGAGTCGCTGGACATGAATGGATGCCAAAGCTATTTTCTCAATGGGAGAATACCGCAGTTTAGGACCTACCAAGCCTCGATTTAGGTAATAAATGACATACTCAGAAAGAGCATCATCCTCCTGAACTAGAACCATACCTATAGTAGATTCTGCTACAGTGAGATACAAAAGGAAGTATCTGATATAATCAGGTGGACTCAATAATGGAGAAGAGGTCAATTCCTTTTTCAAAGCATCGAATGAGCATTGAGAAAATTCATCCCAAAAGAACGAAATTACTTTCTTCAACAATCTCATAAATCCTTTTGTCACCTCAACATAATTAACGATAAATATCCTTAAGAAATTCACTTTTTCTTGAAGACTTTGAAGTTGACGAATAGAAGATGGGGGAGTCAATCGAAGTATTGCCTCAACCTTGAAGGGATATTCCCAAAGCCCTTTAGTAGACACGATGAATCCTAACAACCGACTAGATGTGACGGTGAAAACACACTTATTAGGGTTCAACCGAATTTTATAATAACGACATCGTTAAAAAACTTGTAAAAGATGAGAGGGATGATCAGTTCTCTTTCGAGAACGAGAATCTATATCATCCAAATAAGCTTCGATGATATGATTTATGTCGTGGAAATCATAAGACATGGCCCGCTCGAAAGTAGCCCCATGATTTGTAAGGCCAAAAGGAGTCTTTTTCTATGCACATGTACCCCATGGGAAAATAAAATCAGTCTTGTGCTCATATTCAGGACGGATGGTAATCTGATTGTATGAGAAACTGTCCATGAAGTAGAAAATCTCATTCACCACACACTCATCAATAATATGATCAATAAATGGTGTGGGGTAATTATCCTTCAGACATGCCTTATTCAAATCCTTGAAATCAATGCAAACACGGATCATTCCTTGTTTCTTGTCCACAAGCATTGGATTCGAAACCCACTCAGTTAACGGAATGGGGTATATGAAACCTACCTTAAGCAGCTTCTCAACCTCGGCCTTGATAGTTGTTGCTTTCCTAGGGTTGACCAGATGAAGCTCTTGCCTTATAGACTTATCATTTTCATAAGTCTTGATATCATGCTAGAAAATATATGGATCAATTCCAGGCATTTCCTCATAAGACCACGCGAACACATCTCGAAACTCTCTAAAGAGACCAGCATAATTCTGAACCTCTTCAGGGGAAAATTCAGCTCCGATGAAGACATTCTCAATAACATTGGGATCTATGGAAATTTTCACCAGGATAGTCTCATAAATGATAGCAATGTTCCCTTCAGCAGAAGCCTGTTGGATCTAAAGGGTTCAAGACCGGGTGAATAGGACCAAAAGAAACAAGGCTAAACAATCTCGATTCAAATTCCTGCAAGTCTGGTAGAAAATAGGACCGATGATGCAAATCATTCCATGGCCTTTCCACACCAGTAATTGCTTCAAGGATAGCCTCTTCAGATGGAAGAACAGTATCAAGAAAATCCTGAGCAGAAGATGAACTAAGTTTCCAAGTCGGAGCCACATCTTCATCCAACTCATGTGACAAAAGAGAAACTAGAACATAATTTGCAGATTCAACAATAGATTGATAAGAAATCTCTGATGTAGACATAGGGAATTCCATTCCACCCACTTGACCTTCCTCTAATGTGGAAGTAGGATAAGGTATGGTCCAAGGATCCAAAAAATAATGAGTTCAAAAAACCTCTCTTGGAGTAGGAACCCTGGAGGTTGAGATAGCATTAATACAAATGGAAGGAGGCAGAAGATCAAAGGTACCCATCAAAGAGGTATATATTCCAACCCCCAAATTCTCCACAGGTTTCTTGGCATCATTCACCAAGGGAACATTCAAGTCATAAGATGCATTTGGATCTATTGAAAGATATTCCATATGATCGATAGTGACAATCCTCCCTTCATGGGGAAAACACAAGATGTGAAATAAAGATGAAGCAATAGCATCCGTTTCATAAATCCAATTTTGTCCCAATAGAAGATTCTAGTCCAAATTGGCATCAACTATCTCGACTTCAATATTGACAAATTTACCCCCAACACAGATGGGAAAAGCCGAAACAATGCCATGTGGCATGTGAGAATGAAAATCAAATGCAATGAGAAGAGTAGGTGAAGGCATAGTTGAAGGGGATCCAATGACTTTCCAACATGAGATAGACATGAAACATGGGGAAGCGCCCTCATTGACTACTTTTTGAAAAATATTGATCTTTTGATATGTATACTTGATCTAAAAAGTCATGTGATGAGGAAGTCTCTTCATAAGATTTGACATATCAAATGTGATCATAAGAGAGTTATTTGGATTAACTACCCCAATCGCATTGAGAAATTCACTCCTTTTTGTTGGGCATGACTGGAGTACCTCTAACGCAGACATAGCACAAGGACTCTGAGCCAGATCTTCTACAATGGAGTAGTTCTAGGCATCCTTGGCATTAGGGTTGATTGGCATACACTTAGTATAACCTTTCAACATCTGAGGTATAAGCTCAACTGCAGGCCTATATATATGAGGTGTCTTAGAATTACTATGAGCACCCTTAGCTTTTTAAGACTCAGCTTCACCATAATCACGATATCTCTTATCGATATCAGCATGAACACTCATCATATATACATTTGAGGAATTTTCCCCTTCCTGGTTGCCCCTAGTGGGAGCTCCAGTATTAGCATTCGTGCCAACAAGCAGCTGCCGCCATTGGGGAAAAGGGTTTGTCAGGATAGCCTAGGAACTAGAGGAACCCTGCTGAGCTAACATGCACTGAGCATCTTGAATTTTGGGGCAGAGATGAGTAAGATGGTATCCGGTGCATAACTTGCATGGAAACGTAACTTTCTTCTTTGCCTCTCTCTTACCCTCTCCAACATTACCATTGGATTTGTTCACATTACCCTTCCCATCCTTATATTTCTTCTTGTTATTCCGTACCTTCTTCTTCCCATCATATTTTTTATTTTTTTTAAGGTTAGAAGCTTGAACAACATTAATAGTTAAGGGTTGGGAAGGAGTAGATATTGATGGCGTAGCCTCAATAGAAGGAGCAAATTATAAAGACAACTACTGCAATTGATTCAAAAGTTTAGGCGTGCCACTATCAATCGAAACGACAAGCCCGTCAGCATGAGGACTTGGATTTGATTTGGCTAAATCTACTTTGGAATGAGGAGCATCCGGAAAAATCTTATTAAGGACCCGAGACTGAGAATAGATCAGTTCTAACTGTTGGGCCCTAAAGATAGACTGTTCCTCAGAGAATACCCTAGAAAGGGATACATCCTTCGAGATTTATGGCTTTAAGGATTTAAGAAACCATTCAAGAAGGAATTCATTAGGAATTTTGGCTTTGATGAGCCTCTTCCTTCTCTGCCATTCCTGAATATGATCATAAATGTGCATTGCCTTATCCTACTGAAAATTGGCCAGGAGATCATACCCAGCATCATAACATACAGGAAATTGGAAATGGCTCGGAAACATGGTAACCAACTCACCAAATGAAGAAAAACTGCCCCGAGTAATCTCAATGTACCATTTTGCAGTGTTTATAGTTAGGGTGCACTGAAATAGTCTCAACCTAATAGAATCATCGACGAGGGAGTTTGAGGAGCACCATAAATGGAAAGTGGTAAAATGGTCAGCCAGATCCTCACCACTCTTCCCTTCAAATTTTAGAATATCTAAGGGAATTTTAGTAGGGACTGAAGGCCAACCTAGGCTATATCGATTTGGATCATTCGTCATTTTTGATCAATCTGGAAAATTCAAATTTTGTAGGAACGGTAAGTGTGGAAGAGCTTGATAATTCCATCCACCAATGGAAGGATTCCCAACATTTTGAAAAGAATACCCTGGATTTGTAGAGGCACCAGGTTGCCATGGATTTTTCGTAGAAAAAGATGAGCCATAAGAGAAACCTTGTGGCCCAGAAGCATTCAGAGTAGGACCCCCTCCCATCGTAGGATTACCATAAATAGGGATATTCCCCCCAATCAAAGTGTTAAACAATGATGAAACCCCTTGGATATGGTTCCAATAATTGGCGAATGGAAAGAAACCTTAAGAAGCACCTATGGAGGATAAAGGCACATTCCCTTGTTGACCATAGAAAAAATTATTCCCAGTTCCAAACCCTGTAAAAGTAGGGTTCCAGCCTTGAAAACCATTAGATATTTGGCCTCTGAGAAAAGTATTTAAACCTTGACCCTGGGCGGAGAAAGGAAAAGATCCTAAGGAAGAGTTCGAATGAGGAATATGACCACTTCCGAAGCAAAAACCCTGAAATGAAACTGACCCACTAGCCATAGAAGACATGGGTGTGGAGACAACAGAAGCAACATTGAAGGAAACATAAGGAATTTGACTAGATGGCATTCCAAAAGAAAAGGGACCATAATGGGAAGAAAATTCTTGGGTGCCCCCACTCTTAGACGGAATGGAGGTAGAACCAAAATTTGTCGCATTGGGAGTGATAGTAGAAATATCAATGGTACCTCCTCCTTCAACCGAAAGAGTAGTATGCACACTCGAGGTGCTCATAGCCGAAGTAGTGTTCCCAACCGTGGCAATCGAAAGAAAAGGAAATATATGGGGGCTAACCGATCTTTGATACAGAGGCCCAACGTACAAAATAACATACAGAAAACTAGCAGGAAGAGGAGAGGAAGGATTACCTGGAGGTTAAAGAATCTCTTCTACCTCAAATTCTTATGCCGAAAAAAAGGACTCGAGAGAAGAGTGGAGTAATCCTCTCTATAACACCACTAGTACTAGGACCACCCATAGAAACAATAGCCCCAAGCAGAGGATCAATCTCTGATGTGTTTGCAACTACTGGATGATAATCACCAGCATAATTTCTCCTACGCATTCTTGAAGAAGGTTCAACGCTCACAAGAGAAAGCTCACGAAGCCTCCTCGATTGACAAACTGATCAGTTTGGCACTTTTAATAACTATGATATTTTAAGCTAGACTCAAAAAATTATGAAGCTATGGAAATATAGGAGAAAAGAGAACTCTCTACACAAATGTCCCTAAGATACAACAACCAAGCAACCTTCAAGTATATCCGCTCCAGGTTATTAGGACCGAACACCAAAATACAAGAAAGAGAATAAGAGGAACTTCTGAGAATAGTCTAGGGTAATTACGCCCCAAGCCTACTAGCGAAGGTAACATAAATAGTGACGCTGACCTTCTAACAAAAGCCTTTTCCAGTGAAAATACCCGAGCTTCGTAAGGGTACCCTCTAGAAGTAATAATGAGAGTGATGCAACATCTGCCTCAGGTACCACAAGTATTCCCCCCCCACAGTCACCTATGTGTTACCTAGGAATAACAACTATGGACACCACTTCGTATCAGTAGCCAGGTGGAATGGTCTTAGGTTAGGATCCAGAAAATAGGAGAGGGGGTATCTCTCTTCTTTCCCTTCACTAGCCCTCTTGCTTAACTCTCTAGAGGTAGAGCTTTCCTGGTCCACTTAATGATCCTGTATTTCACTCATTAATCAACTTCTGTGTTTGAAATTTGAGTGACCTTGAAGAGTTAACTCTTCACTCACCTATTCCAAGGCCCTATGACCTAAGCTAGTTGGTGTATATTAATGACAACTCAAAATATTCTAGTTCATTTTTAGATTAAGCACTTGATTTTAATGGCTGTTCTTTTTAAGTCAAGGGTAGATGGAGAATGCAACTTATGATGTTTTGACGCAAAAGAGAAATCAATAGAAACTTGCTACATAATATGAATATTTTTCTTCGATGAAAGAGATTTCTACTTGGGTTCTACGAAACAAATATAAAACAATAAATTTTTCTTTTCTTTTCAATATCACGCTCACACACTCAAAATATATCAAAATTACTACAATTCTTAATAGTGCAACTAATGCAAACTACCAATGCAAATGAAAATTCTAGGACTACTCACAAATGGAAGCAAATGAGTTTTTCAATAAGATGATCTGATCATTTTGATACAAAAAAAGGCAAGACCAAACAAGAACTTCTTGTAGGAATTTACTCGGTAAGTTCCTTAGATCAAACACCAAAGTTCACCTCTCACAAACAGATCAAAAATCAGTACACCAATATTTGATGTGGTTAAACCCTTGAAGAGGGACACAGTCCATGTCCACTTCAGGAAATTTATTAATATAAAAATGAAAATTTACATAAGTTTCTTTCATAAACGGTTACCGGACAAAATACCCTCCATGCTCTTTAAATAATGATCATGGACCAATCAGGTATTAAGCCACGAATCAAGTGTTGGTAATACCAAGAAGAGAGTGAACCATCGGATCACTACACACCATGATCATCAGAATATAAGTTACAAATGTACATAGTAAAGAAACACACTTTATGTAACTCTACACTAGACCAAGTTATACTTAACTATTTCCGATGTGTCAGAATATCCTAACATCCCCGCTTAAGAACAAGTTGGGATAGGATTGAAGGATTTATAAACGTGACACAAAAGGAGACTATTTCCTATGTGTCGAAATATCCTAACATCCCACCTTAAAAATAACTTGGGATAGGATTGAAGGATTTACAAAGGTGACACAATAGGAGAAAGAAGGAGGCATTAGAGCCTCTCCCCCCTTAATGATAACTTTCCTGAAATCCAAGCATAGATCGAAGTTTGGTAAACTTCGCTTCTATGAGAGCCTTTGTAAATATATTGACAACTTGATCATTGGTTGAAAAATATTGCACTTCAAGAACATGGTCATGAATGAGCTTTCTGATGAACTGTATATGAAGCTCAATGTGTTTCATATGCTGATGTTGAATTGGATATTTTCATATCTTAATGGCACTCTAATTATCACACTAAAGTGTAGTTGGATGTTGCCGATGTAGACCAGATTTAGACAGGATCTGACGAAGCCACATGGCTTCCTTAATGGCTTCAACTGCACCACGATACTGTACTTCTGTTGAAGAAAGAGAGATGGAATTTTGTTTCTTACAAGACCATGTAATAGGTCCTAAACCAAGAGTGAATACATATTATGTAGTAGACTTTCGATCATCAGGGTCACCAGCCTAATCAGAATCAGTGAAACCAATCAACAATGGAGATGCTCCTGCATTGTAATGAATCTCGAACTAAACTGTACCTCGAATATATCTAAATATTCTTTTAACTTCTTTCCAGTGACTTTCATGAGGTTGGTGCATAAAACAAGCAACAAGACCAACGGAAAAGGAAAGGTAAGGACGAGTATGGGTTAGATACATAAGTTTACCACCAAGTTGACGGTATAAGGTAGCATCAACTTCAGGGGTGGTAAAAGTGACTGAAAGCTTGACTCCAGACTGAAAGGGAGAAGGGGTTGGCTTACAGTCTTCCATGTGAAAGTGGCGTAGAATATCACAAGCATACTTGGATTGAGAAAGGGTAATACCTTATTTGGATTGCAAGACTTGAAGACCAAGGAAATAATGCAAGTGTCCTAATTTTTTCATTTCAAACTTATTTTTTAGGCTAGAATTCACATGGTTTATATGGTTTGGATCACTACCTGTAAGGATAAGATCACCAACATAAAGAACAAGGATGATGAAGGACTTACCCACTTTCTTGGTGTAGACAGTGTTGTCAGAGTGACACCTAGAAAAGCCATTAACTAAGAGAAATCTATCCATTTTGGCATACCAAGCTTGAGGAGCTTGTTTGAGACCATAGAGAGACTTCCTAAGGTGACAAACAAGCCTAGATTCATTTTGGATAAAGCCAGGGGGTTGTTCCATGTAGATTTCTTCATGCAAATATCCATGTAAGAAGGTGGATTTACATCCATCTGATGGACTTCCCATTTAAAGGAGGCAGCAAGGGAAAGAAGAAGGCAGATAAAATTCATTTTGGAAACAGGGGAAAAGGTTTCAGTATATTCAATGCCTTCAACTTGTGAAAACTGTTTAGTGACAAGACAAGCTTTATGTCTATCCACTTTTCCATCTGGTCCAAACTTTTTTTTGTACCCATTTTCATCTGACAAGTTTTCTTCCCTTTAGAAGAGGAACAAGATCCCAAGTATCATTTGCTAATAAGGAACGATATTCTTCATTCATAGCTTCATCCCAATATGGATGGCTTGAAGCTTCTTCAAAGGTCTCTGGATCAGTATTTTATGGAACTTGAGCTAATAAGGAAGAGGCTATTTTGAACTGAGAGTGTGTACGACGTCGATCTGCAGGGTCACTTGCAAGAGAACCTGCTACATCCCAAGTAGAGCGGAACCATTTTGGAAGTTGTGGAGCTGAAGGAATATCTTTAAGAGGTGGAGGAAAATTTCCATCCTCACTATCATCATCTAAACTAGATGAAATGCTATCAAAAATAGAAGAGATAGAGAGAGGTGGCACATATGCCGAATCAGGCTCGCAGGCCAAAGGTTGCACACCCGTCGAACTAGGCTCGCAGGCCGATATATTTTCATCAAATTTTACACCTCTTCTAATGATTATATTTTTTAATTTTGATTGAAGAAGTCTATATCCTTTGAAATATTTAGAATATCCAACAAAAATTCATTTTTCACTCTTAGGTTCTAAGGCTTTATGTTTTGCATTTGGAATATGGGCCCAAGCATCACTTCTAAAAACATGAAAGTGACTTACATTTTGTTTGATTGAGCTCTAGGCTTCCTATGGAGTTATATTCCTTAAAACCTTAGTAGGAGTGCGATTTACTATGTAATTTGCACAGTTAATTACTTCTACGCAAAAATTGAGACTAAGTCCTTTAGATTGAAATATACAATTAGCCATTTCCTTTAAGGCACGATTCTTCCTTTCAGCTACACCATTTTTTTGTGGAGTATATGGAATAATATGTTGTAATTGAATGCCATGCTCAGTGAAAAAGTTGATAAATTTGTTGTTATCATATTCTCCTCCATCGTCTGATATTAACTTAAGAATTTTATGTCCAGATTATTGCAAATGCCTTAAAGGAAAATAACATGTTAAAAAATTCACTCTTGAGTTTTAAGAAGTATACCCAAGTGCGTCTAGAAAAATCATCAATGAAAGTTAAGAAGTACTTGCAACCAAAGAAAGAAACAATAGGAAGTGGATCACATAAATCACTATGCACAATCTGCAAAGGAGCTAAAGCGTTCCAAGAGGCACGTTTGTCAAAACTATCTCGAAGATGTTTTATGAGTACACATTCGGAGCAAACACCATCTTGGAAAGATACCATAGGAAGACCTGTCACCATATTTTATTTACATAGAGTTTGAAGAGAGCGATAATTTAAGTGACCAAATCTTTCATGCCAAATTTTGCTCACTTCATCATTATGAGCAACAAAAACAGAGGGAAGACATGATGACCCAAAGTTGTCAAACTTATACAACCTTGTGGAATCATCAGCAACACCAGTAGCTAAAATATGTCTAGGATCTTTGAGGTCCTTGATTACAAAATTACGAGGTGAGATTTCTACGGTTTTCCCTTCACTTGAATGAGTTATATGATAAACAGATATAAGGTTGCAGGACAAGGTAGGAACACATAATACATCATTAAATTTACCATTATCTAGATGAATGTTTCCAGATCCTACAACACTAAGAGATCTATTATCACCAACATAAATATGTTTGGTGTTACAATAATTTAAAGAAGAAAACATGGCTTCATTTTTGGCCATGTGGTAAGAAGCTCCAGAATCAATGAGCCACTCATGCCAAATGAGAAGAAGAATATACATTTAATGCATAACCAAAACTTGATGCTTGACAACCAAAAGCAGAAAGTGCCATTTTTGAAGATGAAGTTGAAGGGTTCTCCAAATTGATGTGGTGCTTCTTCATTGCTGCTTCCAAGGCTTCCATCTTCTTAAAACATTTGGAATCTACATGGCCATCACAAATACAAAAGTTTCAATGTCTATTTGTTTTCTTCCCTTTGTTTTTCTTTTCCTTATCAGTTTGGTGAGTTTCTTTTTCAGTTTGTGGCTAGAATTTCTTAAGACTCGTGTTTGATTTAGGACCATTTTTTTAGAATATTTCTTCTTGGGATTATTTTAATATGGTTGTTGTTGGGCTACTAAGCCTTTCTTAGAAGAGTTTCCAGTATTCATAAGACCAAGGTGTAAGAGTTTTTCTTGTTCTCTTATCAAAGAATCACAGAAGGCATCAAAAGAGGGGGACTTGTAGTGTTGTGAAACCAGCTCCAAAAATAGAAGAAAATAGATATCAATGCCTTATAAATAAGCCACTTCGAGGGGGCAACCTCCAATAAATTAAATGAATGAACAATTCTTGGATGATACAAATGAAAAAACCTCCTTTCTATATATAGGAGTCCATGGGGCCACAATGTAATCATAGTGGGGCTACAATGTAATCCTAGCCGACCTAACAATAATAATGTAAGGGCACAATAATAACAATATGGGGGTTACAGGGGTAAAACAATAAAAATAAGGGGGTTACAGTAACAACAATAAGGGACTATACTAGTAATATAGAGACCTAACATGCTCCTCTCCTTCAAAAAAGTGTTCTCCTCAACGCTTGAGTAGCTTTGGATGCTTTTGTATAAAATTATCATCCTCCCATGTAGAATCTTTAGTGGGTAAGTTCTTCCATTTAATGAGATACTCTGAAATTGATCAATTTCGTAGCTGTTGAGTTCTTGTTTCCATGATTGCTTCAGGTTCCAATATGGTTTTTCCTTCCTCATCAAGTTCTGGCAATATTGTTTGAACTAGAAGTTTGTCCCCTTTAACATTTTTTAAGCATGAAACATGGAAAACTGGATGCACTCGCGAAGAAGCAGGAAGCTCCAATTTGAATGCCATAGTACCTGTTGAGCCCCAAATATGTTCTTCTCTTTCACCACATTCCACTTCATTTTCTTTGTCCCTCATCAATTATAGGATTAACTAATCAATAGGATTAATTAAAATTGCTTTAAGAATTTATATAATGACTAAATTGCTATGTTTTCATGATTTTGTTGGTGTAGTAATTTTGACTAAGACTCGGCTACAGAATACAGGCATTCCGTAGCCAGTCGTCTGTTCTGCAGCCATCCTCATGTTTATGAAGGTTCCAGGTGTCACTGCAAATAAAAAGGCATATGGGTGAAATCCACAACACCTCCCAATCATCTCTTGCTCCCCACGAAGTCTAAGTTAAAGTATTAAAGCGGTTATGCACGTAGAAGAGAAGCAGTTTCCTATCAAAACACAGACTCTACAGATGTCTGCAGTTAAGCACAAGACTATTAATAAGAGTTTTAATTTGATTAGAAGTGGGAAAAACACTTATCCCCATTTTTCTCAAATATTAGTTATGTAACTTCATTATAAGTATGACTCGGGAGACCGAGAAATTATTGGTTAGATTTTGTTTTGTTGCTAGATCTTTGAAGGCCGTAAATAATCTGTTTTGAAGAATTGCTCCTTTAATGAAAGAAACATCATTTTATTGCACGAGCTGAGTCAATATTGAGTAGATTTGCGTGCTACTCCGGTGGTAGAGGGCCCCTGCTACCTGAGGAGCTTTGTTCATATAATTTAGATAAGTAATTTAGCCTCGTTTCATTCCTAGTTTAATTGACTTTCTGAACTTTGAGTTTTATATTCATTTGCATTAGATGCTACAGTTTAGTCTCGTTCTTACGTACTCTTCCAAAATATCACTAATGTCGAATGAGGTGTGACTGTAGTATTTTAGGAGTTAGTTTTACATTCTTATGCTCAATTACATCAGTTGTTACAGCTAGTCATGATCTTATAAACTCTTCCAAAATATCACTAATTTCGGATGAGACATAGCTGTGGTGTTTTAGAGCTTTGTTGTGTTTTGTTGAATTTTATGCTTTCATGCTCATCTACATAACATGTTGCAGCCAGTCATGTTCTACAAAATATTCCAAAATACCACTAATTCCGAATGAGACAGAGCTGAAACATTTCAGTGAATAGTTGCATCTTTAGTCTAGTTGTAATACTCCAGAGGTAGATGTTACTCTAGTTTAATTCTGTCACCATGTTTCAAGTTTGATAATGGTACTCTAGTATAATTCTGTTCACTGTACTTTGAGTTAGATTAGTGACATTATAGTTCGGTACCAGTTCACTGTATTTCAAAATTAGGCTAAAAGCATTCTAGTTTAATTGTGATCACTGTGTTTTAAGTTCGATCAACTGCATTCTAGTTCAGTGCCATCCATTGTTCTTTAAGTTGTGTTGACTATCAAAATTAGACTTCACGGCCTTGATTGTTTACAAAATATTTGTTCTGACTTTCTATTAATACATCATCATCTGGACAGGAGTAAGTAATATCAGTTTAAGGCCTTGATTATTCTGCAATCCTTTGCAAATTCACAATTAAACCTTTCTTTCCAAAAACTATTTTAGAAAATCTCTAACTTTTGGATGAGTATTACTAGTGACAAGCTGAGCTACAGAATGGAGTAATCTTAGCATTACAAGTTAATTTAGAGCAGAAATCTTATTGTGCTACAAATAATCTCTTTTCAATTGTGTTCCAATAAACTTCTAGCCATGGATGAGATTCTTTGTAATATTGTAAGATGATTGTGTCCTTAGGAGAACCTCATTTGTATTAAACTTTTTCTTTTCTCAAAATATTCCAACATATTCCTAATGAATGACTTGGATGAGTTCATGCTATGAGTTATTGAGTTCATGTTGTGATCTGTTTCCTTACTAGGAGTCATTATCAAGCTTTTCATTTTCTGTTCTTTAGTGTCATACACAGTTTAGAGTAGGTTTTGCTTTGTTTTAGTGTAACCATCCACTTCTCTTTACCAACACTTAGTTCTTTTCCTTCTTGACATAAAACCATAAAACCAAAAACATCATAAAAACACTAAACACAACGTAGGGAGAAATAGATACCTAGGCACATATAGTGCACCACACTTCAGCAGTTTACTGACCCTGGTTGATAATTTATGACCTCAATTTAGGAACACTAAGTTGAGCACAACATTTTGGCGCCGTTGCCGGGGAAGTGTAACTAGGTAGCCTTGTTTCTTACCACCCAAAACAATGATATGCGTAGAGAAAGAGACTCAAGGGGTAGATTCATAAGAAGCATAAGCTTGATTCCTAGAACACCACTTGTTTCACCAAGACCTAGAGCCAGCACACCTCCAACTCAAACCCACATTCCATCCTTTACTGATCCTAGACTTCCAGAGAACTTAAGATCAGATATTCCATTAGAAAGACCTTCTACTTTACCCACTGAGCCTGTCTTAGAAGAAGATTCAAGAACCCCTGCTAGGGACATAAACTTTTCAACTTCTACAGAAGAATCAACTATGGCAGAAGAAGGGGGAGGAGGAGTTTTTAATGGAGAACACACACTATTTGGAGGGGGTAGAGGTAGAGGTAGAGGAGAAGGAGGTAGAGGTGCAGAAGGAGAAGGAGGCGGAGGAAGAGGTAGAAGAGAAATGGGAAGCTCTTTTGGGTTTCCTATAGTAGATGAAGAAACCAATACAACTATGAAAAACATTTCACCCTCTGTCCTTCCAAACTTTTATGGACTGAAAACTGAAGATCCTGAAACCTTCCTATTTGAATTTGAAGTCCTGTGTAGAACCTATGACTACTTACAAGATGCTCAAAAACTTAAATTATTTCCTTCAACATTGAAAGGAGTAGTATTGAAGTGGTTTATGAGTTTGATCAACAGTTCTATTAGGACATGGGAAGACATGAAACAAGTATTTCTAGAAAGGTATTTGGACTACTGTATGCCAGCCAACCATAAGGAGGAAGTGTTTAAAATGCTACAAAAAGAAGATGAAAATTTGGAAGATTTGTTGGAGAGATTTCACTACAACATCAAAAGAGCAAAAATGGAAAACTTAGACCAAGACACTTTGAAAGCTCTTTTGTTGAAGACAATTAGGGATGAATGGTTAGATATCCTTAACATGATGGGAAAAGGGGATATATCTCAGCTTACATTACCTGAAATAGTTGAATTATGTATCAACCTTTCAAGAGGGAAATCTAAAACTGTAAAAGGACCAAGAGACCCTGCTCTTGCAAGGGCAAGTAAGTCTGCTTCTGGGACAGTAAGTAGGGTAGAAATAGGACATATGCTTGATGAGTTCAAATCTGATATCTTGGGGAGTCTTAGTGAACAAATAGACACCCTTAAGTTACAAAACAAGCAAAAAGCTGAATTTGATGCCTTAGCAATCTTTTGTCCCAAATGTAGAAAGAAACATTCCTTGAGAGAGTGCCCTTTGGATGCCAAAGTTGTGGAGACTTGTGTAATTTGTTCAGAAGAACATGAGACCAAGATTTGTCCTTCACTTCCTGGTCTTAAAGTTGTCTTTAAAGAAGATACTCCTTCAAGTTCCACAGAATCTCTCAATTTTGTCTCTAGAAGGCCTTGGCAAGGACCTCAAACACAAGGATTCCATGATCAGATGTACAATCAACCTCCACCAAATTGGAATTCTTGGCAGCAACCTTGGCCCCAATTTCAAAATAAATCACAAACTTGGGCGCAAGGAGCACAAAATCCCTATGGAAGATACTCTCAGTATTATCAATATCCACCATCCTATCCACCATATCCATATTTTCCTCCTCAACAAAATTTTCAACAAAATTCTCAACAAAATCCACAACATCAAAATCAACCACTTCCATTACCATTTCCTCAGAAAAAAAATCAGTTTCCTGCCCAACCCATACCAAACCCCAACAATAAAAATCCTCAGAACACATACATGATAGAAGGCCAACAGTTTCCAACTTATTTGATCATTCCTTTAGACCTTAGTGATGTTCAACTTAGGTCTGGAAGAATACTTGAAAAGAGGAAACCTTCTGTAATCATACAAGAGCAAGACAATTCTAAGGAAGATTCTCTACGGGTAAATAAAAGTCTTGAAGAGAACACAACTTTCCAAGACTCAAACATTGAAAAATCAAAACAAAAAGAACCAATAATTTCAACTCCTATATTAGAGCATCCATCAACATCCACTTCTACACCTCCCTTCCCAGAAAGATTACAAATTGATAGGGGTGTAGAAAAACAAATTATGATGCCTAATTATGATTTCCTAGATGAGTTGAGAAATGTTTGTGTTAAGATCCCATTATTGCAAGCCATCAAGGAAATTCCAATATTAGTAAAAACTATAAAGGAGTTGAGCATGAAGAAAACAAGAAAAAGAATAAGAGAGACAAAGAAAATTCAACTGGCAGGAAAAATAGTAGATATCATGATGGGTAAGATTTCTATTCCAAAGTATCTAGACCCAGGAAATCTAGTTTTCAAAATTCACATCAACGGAATTGAAATCCAAAACACACTCATTGATTTAGGAGCAGCAATCAATATAATGAGTAGACAAATCATGGATAAACTGAAACTTCCTAATCTTCTTTTTACACCCACATTATTACAATTAGCAGACAGATCTGTGATTAAACTTGATGGGGTAATAGAAGACATTCCAGTGTCCCTAGACTCTTCGAAGTATCCTATGGATTTTATGATCCTAACTCCTAAGAATAATCTAGGAGGACATCCTATTATATTAGGAAGACCTTGGTTAGCTACAGCTGATGCTTTCATTAGCTGTAGATCCGGTGATATGTACATCTCTGATGGTAGTTCAACCAAGAAATTTACTTTGTATCCTCCAGCAAGAACAATTACAGAATTAGATGATACTCAATGGACAGAGGATGAAGAAGACTTACAACCTCTCTTCACAATTTCAGAAATTAGTGAAGATATCCAGATTCTAAATACCTTGGAAAAATTTGAATCCTCTTCGGAATATAAGCATGAACAATTTCAAGAAGAATCCAACATTGAGTTTTTGTCATCAAGGCAGATGTCTCTCTATTCCATGGATAAATTTGGCAGCTCTACAATTGAGATATTTCCAGGCAAAACTTTAAACATAAACAAGAACCTAGAGAAATCTGAACAAGAAGAGCTAGTCAAAATATTACAGAGACATTCTTCTGCATATGCATGGGAGTACACTGATATGAAAGAAATAAGCCCCAAGACTTGCACTCATCACATCTACATAGAGGAAAATTGTAAACCAATCAGACAACCTTAGAGAAGGATGAATCCAAATCTTAGGGAGATTGTTAAAGAAGAATTGCAGAAATGATTAAATGTCAACTTTATCTATCCCATTTCAGATAGTCAGTGGGTTTCTCTTTTGGTAATTGTGCCAAAGATGGTAAATGGAGGGTATTTATTGACTACCGGGAATTAAACAAAGCTACTCTTAAAGATCATTTTCCCTTACCTTTCATAGATCAGGTGTTAGATACATTAGCTGGCAAAAAGTACTTCTCATTTTTAGATGGGTTTAGTGGTTATAATCAAATCCAAGTAGCATTGGAAGATCAAGACAAAACCACATTTACCTGTCCTTGGGGTACCTATGCTTACCGAGTATTGCCATTTGGACTATGCAATGCACCCGCAACATTTCAAAGGGCAGTACTAGGAATATTTTTAGATCTAATACATGATTGTGTAGAGGTATATATGGATGATTTCACAGTTTATGGAAACACATTTGAAGAAGCCTTAGCAAACTTGGAAAAAGTCTTAAAGAGATGTAAAGAAGCAAATCTTTCACTAAGTCATGAAAAGTGTTTTATGATGTTTGTTGAAGGAATTGTTTTGGGACATCACATTTCAGGGGATGGGATTAGAGTTGATGAGTCAAAAGTTGAAGTCATCTCTAACTTATCTATTCCAAGTTGTCAAAAAGATGTTAGGATTTTTCTAGGATTTACAGGATATTATCGAAGGTTTATAGAAAACTTCACCAAGATAGCATCTCCTCTTTTCAAATTACTTACCAAGGACTGTGAATTCAAGTGGAATCCTGATTGCCAGTTAGCCTTTGAGACCCTGAAAACAAAAATCTCTGAAGCACCTATTTTAAGGGGACCTAACTGGAAGTTACCTTTTCATATTTCAACAGATGCCTCAGATACAGCTCTAGGAGCAGTATTGGGACAAAAAGACTTGATTCCTTATGCCATCTACTATACCAGTAAAAACTTGACTCCTTCAGAGTTAAAATATACTGTAACTGAAAAAGAGTTTTTAGTCGTTGTTCATGCCATAAACAAATTCAGACACTATATAACAGGCTATGAAACTTTTGTTCACACAGATCACTCTGCAATTAGATATTTAATGAAAAAATCAATTACTAATGGCAGAGTCATAAGATGGTTATTGCTTTTACAAGAATTCAACATTACCATTCTAGATAGGCCTGGAAAACAAAACACAGTAGCTGATTTCCTATCTAGACTCCAAAACATCCAAGACAATACCCCAGTTGAAGATCAATTTCCCGATGAATATCTTTTTGCAATTTCTACTCAAACTCCTTGGTTTGCTGACATTGCTAATTATTTAGTTTCAGGGAAATTTCCTTCAATAATGAATGCAAGAGACAAAAGAAAGATAATTTATGACAGTGCAAAATATTCATGGGTTGCTAATGAGTTATACAAGACAGGTCCAGATTTTATCATTAGGATATGTGTTCGGGAAGATGAGATGCCTGAGATTCTCAAGGCATGTCATGATGAACCTTGTGGCAGACACTTTGCTGATAAAAGGACAACCTATAAGATCCTTCATTTGGGATATTATTGGCCATCCCTGTTTAAAGATGCTAAAGAGTATGTCAAAAGGTGTGACAGTTGCCAAAGGGTAGGGAAACCTTCTCCTTCAGGTGAGATGCCATTGCAGCCTCAGGTACATATTGAACCTTTTGAAAAATGGGCTTTGGATTTTATAGGACCTATTAGTCCTCCATCAAGAAAAAAGAAATATATATTAGTTTGCACTGATTATGTTACTAAATGGGTAGAGGCCAAACCATTACTTTCTGCTACTGAAGCATCTGTAGTTAATTTTCTTTTTGAGGATATTTTTACTCATTTTGGTGTCCCAAGGGAAATTGTTACAGATCAAGGAGCTCAATTTACATCAAAGCTAGTGGAACAAATGATGGAGAGGTACAAAATCAGACACAGAAAATCTACTCCCTATCATCCACAAGCAAATGGTCAAGTGGAATATACTAATAAGGTCATTGAAGGGATCCTAACGAAGACTGTTCATTTGCATAGAAGAGATTGGGCAGATAGGCTTCCTGAAGCCTTGTGGGCCTATAGAACTACATGGAAAAGAACAACAGGCCATACTCCTTATGAACTTGTTTATGGAAAGCAAGTTTTGTTTCCCATAGAGTTCCAGATTCAAACTTTTAAAATTGCAGTTCAGCTAGGACTTGATCTAACAGAGGCACAAAAGCATAGATTGGAGTAGATTAATGAATTGGATAAGATCAGACAAGATGCAGTTCATAAAACAAGAATAGTCCAACAACAAAGGACTAAATGGCATGAAAATTACATCAAGGAAAAGAAGTTCAAAGAAGGTGACTGGGCTCTCTTGTTTGATTCAAATTTCAAGGATTTTCAAGGTAAATTCCAAACACATTGGCTTGGACCATATGAAATTATGATAATTTTTTATAATGGAGCAATAAAAATCAGGACAATAGATGAAGAGAAGGTCACTTTTCTTGTGAATGGTCATAGATTGAAGCTGTATCATAAGCCACTCTCGAGAGAAGAATTTGTCAAGAAATTCCAGGAAAACAGTGATGTGAAGTTAATGAAGAAGAATTTTTCTTCTTCATCAACTTAATTGAATTTTCTGAAGTCAGATAATTGAAAAAAATTTAAATAATAATAATAATAATAATAATAATAAATAAAAATAAAAATAAAGTATAAACATGAAAACTAATCTCTGATTAGCATGTTTATACAGAAAAGATAGAGTGAAAATCAGAATCTTTCTGACACTAGCTTTTCAAGTTTGTTTTTTTTTTCTCTGCAAGAAGCTATCATAAAATCATAAGTGATTCACATCCCACTTATGATCCATTTCACTCCATTCATCCATACTCCATTTCATTTCATCCATACTTCATTCATTTCATTCCATGATCCACCTCATTTCCATCTCAGATTTTTAAATTTGATCTTTTCTGCAATTAAATAATACACATCAGAAGTTGCAAGCCACTTTTTCACTCCACTTCATAATTGTGATTCATTTCATTCCATTATTCACTTCACCCATACTCCATTGCACCATATTGCATTATCCATTTTTAACTCATTTCATACAACATTCCAACATTCCATTCATGCTTCAAACCATTCTATTCCATGTTTTAAGACTTCTACAGGTACATTCTGCAATCAATCAGACATTCTGCAGCCAGTTAGACATTCTGCAGCCAGACAGACATTCTGCAGCCAAAAACCCTGAAGGCACTATCCAGTAATCACCTGATTTAGCAACAAATTGATCCTGCATATCCAAGACAACAAGCAAAATCAAAGAAGTTATGAGGAATTGAAGATCAATGATTGAGGACAAGGCATATCAAAAACCACAAAGAAAATCAAAGCAAAGGAAAAGGTATGAAATTATTATGGTAACAAATCATGAAAATTTTAGCATAGTTAAGTCATATATGATTCAAAAAGGTTATTTTAAGTAGTTGTGTTGATCATTCCTATCAACCATATCATAAAAACTTTGAGAAAAAAAAAACCCTTCCATCTTGCCATGTCCGATCATCATTTAAAACTTAACGGTTAAAGTGCTGAAGTGATTTGATCAGTCACGTCATTAGGCCGAAGTATTTAATGATGATTTTGAATTGCTTAACGAAATATCTCCGCGGTATTTTCTTCTGTGTTAGCTTTAAACTCATATGAACCACCTCACCACATTATACTCGTTTCAAAACCACTCCATATCATTCATTTCCGCAGCCAATACTTAGCCATTCCGCTCTGTAAATCGGAGGAAACATCTTTGGGGCAGAAATATCTCTTTAACAGCCATTTTCACCGTGAACAGAGGAGCAGTAAACTGAAGGTTGGAAGAAAAGCTATGGGTCTCATAGTGAGGACTGAACCGGTTGGAACCAAGTACTTGGAGGGATATTCACAAATCAGAGAAATGTTACAGCAAGCAGGGTGGTTGCAATTTTTGGAGAAATTTAGTGGTTTTCACAAAGAGGTGACTAAAACATTTGCAAGGTCCTTCAATGGAGCCAAGGTCGAAATAGGAGACATTAAATTCACTGTTACAGAGGCTTTCATTGCAGAGGCAATAGAACTACCTAGAAAAGGAGAAAGGTGGTTCAAAAATAGGGAATTCCATAATGAAGCATGGAGGCAAATGCTTAAGACTCCAGGTATGGATGTTTCCATTTTTAAAAACGGTATTCCTAGCTCGGCATTAAAGAATAAGTGGAGGAACATGTTACTCATTTTGCAAAAATTTATCACCTGTGAAGGAAGATTTGGTACTCTCTATGTCTACCATATTCGGTTAATGATGCATTTCTTAGATGAGGAAATTAATTTGCCCTTTTTCCTACTTCATAGTCTGAAAAGAATGGCCTCAAACGTTCAAAAAAGGGTTCAATTTCTAGAAACAACTTTGTATCACCATGGTTTAGTCAAAATCTTAATTGAACATCATTTGAGGAAAATGGGAGATAATTGGGAAGAGTTTCTAGTGAGGAACCATTTTGAGGAACCCAAAGAATCTCCACCTGAAAGCAAACCTACAAGAAGAAGCAGAAGAAGGGAAATTTCCAAAGCTATTGAAGTTGAAACTGGTAAAACAATTTAAGAGAACAGTGAAGAGATGATTTCTGAGAAATTGGCTCAAATAAAGAAGCATCTTAAGAAGGAGAGAATAATAAGAAAATATGCGAAAGAAAGAGGTTAAGGGCCATCTCAACCAAGACGGAGCCACAGACTTAGAGGTATACTAAAGAAAACAGAGGTTAGACAAACAGGGATCATAAACATTGAGGATGAAGAAACTCCAGAAATTGACCCAGCACAGCAGCAAGTTTACAATTATATTGAGTCATTAGAGAGGAGAGCTTCAGAAAGTAGAGACAGAACTCCTAGCCCACCAAAATCTGAAATTGATGTGCTAAGAAGAGATAAGTATGAGTTAGAAGTACTCAATAGGCACATCAAGAATGAGAATGACATCTTGAGGGAGCAGGTGAAACTAAAAAGTGATATGAATTCAAATCCGTCTTTACAAATGGAGAAATTGTACAAGGCCAGTGAAAAATTGAAGAAGAAAAACAAAAAGCTAATCAGGGCACTTACAAGTTTAAGATTCAAGTTAGTCATAAGGAAGCCCAGAAGACCATTGACTGTCAGGCAAAGCAGAAGAAGAGGGTTGGATGTCCTAGCAGAGGTCTTAGAGTACATGGAGTAGTTGCATGAGGACATGCAAAAACCTTGCAGTGGGGGTATGTTGAGCCCCAAGGATGTTCTTCTCTTTCACCACATTCCACTTCATTTTCTTTGTCCCTCATTAATTACAGGCTTAAATGATCAATAAGATTAATTAAAATTTCTTTAAGAATTTATATAATGACTAACTTGTTATGTTTTTATGATTTTGTTGGTGTAGTAATTTTGACTAAGACTCGGCTACAGAATACAGGCATTCCGTAGCCAGTCATCTGTTCTGCAGCCATCCTCATGTTTATGTAGGTTCCAGGTGTCATTGCGAAGAAAAAAGCATATAGGTGAAATCCACAACACTTCCCCATCATCTCTTGCTCCCCACAAAGTCTGAGTTAAAGTATCAAAGTGGTTATTCACGTAGAAGAGAAGCAGTTTCCTATCAAAACACGGACTCTACAGATGTCCGCAGTAAAGCACAAGACTGTTAATAAGAGTTTTAATTTGATTAGAAGTGGGAAAGACACTTATCCCCATTTTTCTCAAAGAGTAGTTATGTAATTTCATTATAAGTATGACTCGGGAGACCGAGAAACTGTTGGTTAGATTTTGTTTTGTTGCTAGATCTTTGAAGGCCGTAAATACTCTATTTTGAAGAATTTCTCCTTTAATGAAAGAAACATCATTTTATTGCACGAGCTGAGTCAATCTTGAGTAGATTTTAGTGCTACTCCGGTGGTAGAGGGCCCCTGCTACCTGAGGAGCTTTGTTCATATAATTTAGATAATTAATTTAGCCTCGTTTCATTCCTAGTTTAATTGACTTTCTAAACTTTGAGTTTTTATTCATTTGAATTAGATGCTACAGCTTAGTCTCGTTCTTACGTACTCTTCCAAAATATCACTAATGTTGAATGAGGTGTGACTGTAGTATTTTAGGAGTTAGTTTTACGTTCTTATGCTCAATTACATCAGTTGTACAGCTAGTCATGATCTTATAAACTCTTCCAAAATATCACTAATTTCGGATGGGACATAGCTGTGGTGTTTTAGAGCTTTGTTGTGTTCTGTTGAATTTTATGCTTTCATGTTCATTTACATAACATGCTGCAGCCAGTCCTGTTCTACAAACTATTTCAAAATACCACTAATTCTGAATGAGATAGAGCTGAAACATTCTAGTAATTAGTTGCATCCTTAGTCTAGTGGTAGCACTCCGGAGGTAGATGTCATTTTAGTTTAATTCTGTCACTATATTTCAAGTTTGATAATGGCACTCTAGTTCAATTTTAATTCACTGCATTTCAAGTTAGAATAGTGGCATTCTAGTTCAAATTTGTTCACTATATTTCAAATTAGGTTATTGGCACTGTAGTTTAGTTGTGGTTACTGTGTTTCAAGTTTGATAAATTGCATTCTCAGTGTTATCCATTGTTCTTTAAGTAATATTAATTGTTAACATCAGATTCCACAACCTTCATTATTTACAAAACTTCTTTTGTTCTGAATTTCTATTAATACATCATCATCTGGACAGGAGTTAGTAATATCAGTTTATGGCCTTGATTATTCTGCAATCCTTTGCAAATTCAAAATTAAACCTTTCTTTCCAAAAACTATTTTAGAAAATCTCTAACTTTTGGATGAGGTTTACTAGTGACAAGCTGAGCTGCAGAATGGAGTAATCTTAGAATTACAAGTTAATTTAGAGTAGAAATCTTATTGTGCTACAAATAATCTCTTTTCATTTATGTTCCAATAAACCTCTAGCCATGGATGAGATTCTTTGTAATATTGTAAGATGATTGTGTCCTTAGGAGAACCTCATTTGTATTAAACTTGTTCTTTTCCCAAACTATTCCAACATATTCCTAATGAATGAATTGGATGAGTTCATGCTATGAGTTATTGAGTTCATGTTGTGATCTGTTTCCTTACTAGGAGTCATTATCAAGCTTTGCATTTTCTGTTCTTTAGTGTCATACACATTTTAGAGTAGGTTTTGCTTTGTTTTAGTGTAACCATCCACTTCTCTTTACCAACACTTAGTTCTTTTACTTCTTGACATAAAACCATAAAATGAAAAACATCATAAAAACACTAAACACAACGTAGTGAGAAACAAGTACCTAGGCACATATAGTGCACCACACTTCAGCGGTTTACTGACCCTGGTTGATAATTTATGACCTCAATTTAGGAACACTTAGTTGAGCACAACATTTTGCATCCAACATTTAGTATAGATGCCTTTAAATACTATGTGAGAAAGGCTGAGCTAATTCAAACTCATCAAGAGCTATTCTTCAGCAGGGATTGCGCAGTAGAGGCAAGCTATCAGGTGGCAGAGATTGGAGCATGTGTTTTGCTAGATCTAGCTTCATTAGTGTGTAGCAATTGGAGATTGTACTGAGAGCTTGTGAGGAGCTTTGTATGATGATTGTTACATGATCTATATGACATATAATATACAAATAGTTGGGGTTTTCAGCTTTAAGCTTTCCCATTACATACTGTGTTCATATGTGTGAATTTTTATGGTTTTAATGTGTGCATGCAATTTATTTTATTTCTGCATGTAATGATCAATGGTAGAAGAGATTCTGTATTATGCATGAAGATAAAATAGTGTGTGATCAGGAGAATCTCGGTGGATAACATATCAGTTATTCAAATTTATACATGGTATCAGAGTGATATTGATCATTGGAGCAATTGCAAAGCATTGAAGAGGTTGAGTTTTGTGCTGGTGGAATTCGAAATTGCTACAGTGTTTTCTTGGTGTCAAAGTTGAGATGTCTTTCAACGGATTGCGATTGGAGTATGCCCTTGAGAGAAGCTCAAATTATATTGCATGGAAGGACAAGATGGAGGCGGTGCTGGATGACAATGGGTTGAAGGAGTTCATAGATGCATAAATTCCAAAACCTACTTCTAGTGATCCTGTCGTACTTGACGCATGGCAAAAGAAGGTAGAAAGGTGTCGAAGGATTCTATTGGAAGGTGTGAAGGATCACATAGTATCCAGCCTTCATGGTAAAGCTTCTCCATTCTTGATGTGGAAAGCTTTGACAGATTTTTTCCAAAGCAAGAGCGACCAGAGGAAGTTGACGCTTAAGGATAAACTCAGGAAAATAAAAATGGAGAAGAATGACACTATTCCGGTATACTTGACAAAGTTTTTCCACTGTAGGGATGAGCTTGGGAGTGTAGGAGTTAGTGTGGATGATGAGGAATTGGTGAGCTTGGCTCTCCTTGGGCTTTCGAAGAGTTGGCATTCCTATCAGGACTCTGTCAATGGTCGGGAGAAATTTCCAGGATGGGAGCGACTTTGGTCGGATCTTGTGCAGGAGGAGATAAGGCGGGATACCAGGGATGGATCTTCATCAAAGAATGATGATGAAGAGGATTGCGCTTTGGCTGCCAAAGCAAGGAAGGGGAAGGGCAAGAAGAATGCTTCTCAATCCGGTGCGGATGGTAAAGAGCGTGACATGTCCAAAGTGAAGTGTTTTCACTGTCACGAGCATGGGCATTACGCCACAAATTGTCCACAGAAGAAGAAGAACAAGCAGGCTGCTGGAGCTGCAGCTGGTGAGGCTCTTGCCTCACAATTTGAGCTGGACTTCTCATTGATCGCATGCATGGTGTCTAGTGCATTGGGATTGGGGTGGTATTTTGATAGTGGCGCTTCCTTTCACATGACGGGAGATGTGAATCTTTTCAGTGACTTGGTGGAGAAATATCTCCAATTGCATGTTGAGTTGGGTGACAATGGACGATACAATGTGACTGGCATTGGTACCATTACCTTTTAGAGGGAGTCAGGTAAAATATTTCTTTTACAAGATGTAGTGCATGTTCCAGGTTTAAAGAAGAATTTAATCTCAGTCGCAATGTTAGAGGATAAAGGCTATGATGTTGTCTTTAGTGAAGGAAAAGTTTTCCTTCGGCACAAAGCAACAGGGCAAGTCAAGAAGGTTGGGATTCGAGCCAAGAATCTCTACAGACTTGAAGTAGATGGGATTTCTACGGAGCTTCCTACTGTTGGGAAGTGCAAGAAAGACATGCAATTGAAGCTTGAGAGGGAGCGGGATTTGCATGCAGGTAAGAGTGAACCTAGGGATGTGGAGCATCCACAAGATGAGGATCATGGAGTGGGAGAAACCACTCATGCAGAGAAATTTTGTGCCAGATGGGCAGAGGGAGTGCATGCAGCTATACCACTAGGTGAGAGGTGGGGTGACATGCATGAGTAATCGCAAGAGGATATTTCTGGGTAGGATTCATGGAGATGGTGTGGATCTCATGAATTGAACCTGGATACGACGTGCCCATAGCGTAGCAGTAGAATGATCAGTTGGATTGATGCAGGCAGATCAAAGTGACAGTGTCGGATACTTGAGCGCGAATCAGAGTTGACAGCAAGTGCAGAGTGCATGGGTGAAAGAGTTCAACAACGGAGTTGTTCTTGATGACATGTGCAGTTGGTACCAGAAGAAGTCGAAGACTTTGATGATAGATGCATCAGACTGATTGAGTTGTTTGGAGCCTATTTAGTTTTAGAGGAGTTGCAGAGCAGATGCATGGAGTTGCATGGCGCTTCAAAAGGTTGCAGGGTGAATGCATGGATTTGCATTCAAAGTGACAGTGTCGGATACTTGAGCGCGAATCAGAGTTGACAGCAAGTGCAGAGTGCATGGGTGAAAGAGTTCAACAACGGAGTTGTTCTTGATGACATGTGCAGTTGGTACCAGAAGAAGTCGAAGACTTTGATGATAGATGCATCAGACTGATTGAGTTGTTTGGAGCCTATTTAGTTTTAGAGGAGTTGCAGAGCAGATGCATGGAGTTGCATGGCGCTTCAAAAGGTTGCAGGGTGAATGCATGGATTTGCATGTCGCATGCAAAGACAGTCCCTTCTTGTTGAGAGGGAGTGTTGAAGATTGCAACAAGAAACAGTGAAGGAGGCATCCTGAAACATCATTCCTGATCCTAGTTGGAAAGTGATCACCTAAACTAGGTGGGGACAACACATGTGATTTTTGTCGAAAAGTCTATTTTTAGACTATGTCTATTTTTAGACATATGGAGCATATTCTATAAGTTGCGGGATGCTATTTATGGATGGTTGGTCAAGTTGGAAAAATAGATGGACTTCTATTTTTAGACATATTGGGCGGAATCTATTTTTAGATTGCCAGTCTAAAAATAGATATGTCGAATGTTATTAGCTCTTAATAATATTTGGACTATAAACATTATCTTATTCTCTTGGAGCACTTCAGTTAAGTGCACAGATGTGGCACAGGAGCTGACAAAAGGAATTATGCTATTCCTAAGGGTTAAGTGGAGCTATTGCATGGATACTTCAGTTAGAACTCATGTGAGAGAGTTTGGTGGAGTTGATTGAGAAGTTAATGGAGTTGTGTTCAGTTTAACTAATCTAAACATAGTTGAGCTAGTTGTATCTAGTCTAACTGATTGATACACTAGTGAGAGTGGTGTGAATTAATTATTAATTAATTCACTAATTATAAACTCATTAATCAACTAAATAATACATCATTTAAATTCAGTGCATGGACAGTTTCAGTGGAGACCAGTGAAGAGATAGGTGAAAGAGCAGTGGGACTATCAGTTGTGACTATAGTGATGCATGGTTTGCATCCAACACTCAGTAGAGATGCCTTCAAAGACTGCGTGAGCAAGGCCAAGGTAATTCGAACTCATCAAGAGCTATTCTTCAGCAAGGATTGCGCAGTAAAGGCAAGCTATCAAGTGGCAAAGATTATAGCATGTGTTTTGCTAGATCTAGCTTGATTAGTGTGTAGAAATTGGAGATTGTACTAAGAGCTTGTGAGGAGCTTTGTATGATGATTGTTACATGATCTCTATGACATATAATATACAGATAGTTGGGGTTTTCAACTTTAAGCTTTTCCATTACATACTGTGTTCATATGTGTGAATTTTTATGGTTTTAATGTGTGCATGTAATTGATTTTATTTCCGAATGTAATGATCAATGGTAGAAGAGATTCTGTATTGTGCATGAAGATAAAATAGTGTGTGATCAGGAGAATCTCGGTGGATAACATATCAATTATTCAAATTTCTACACCAAATTTCATTGCAATGAGGTGATTGTGGGAAAAGCTTCATAACTCTCTCTCTAAGAATCGGATTGGAATTATGTAAAAAGTGACTGAAATTACATGGACTATAGTTTCCTGTCTCTAAATTGCAGAGCCAAAGGAGAAAACAGTGACACGTGGCAAGTCGTAAAAGTTTGCTCTACTGAACTAGTCCATAATTAGGTCATTGTGGGAGATTGGACATAACTTTGCCTTGAAGTATCCAAATCAAGTCAGACCTATGAAATTTGAAATAATCTTCAGAGGACTACTATAGGGCTGAATTTTAGATATTGAGGATCTTCAAGTATATAGATAAGTCAATTTCAATATCGATCTCCTCAAAAGCAAGTAAAATGTGTGTATTTTTTTTTTCCAAATTGCATAAGTCTTGTTTGAAGAATCAAGTTGAATTGATTCCAAGGGAATATTATAGAATAGATATCAGTATTGGATTCTCAAATGGCCCCTAAAAATAATTCAACATCCATTAAGCCTTTAGAAGGCTCTACTGTGACTCATGAAGATGAATAATGGCAACATGACATATCAAAATTACAAGAGCAAGTGCATCAAATTTCGCTCTCGCAAAGAGCAACAAAAAATGACATGGAAGTTTTGAAGAAAGGCGTGGAAAATAAGATGGATGGTTTGAAGAAAGGCATGGATGGTTTGAAGAATGACATGGAAGCTAGCATGGAATCTAAGATGGATGAAATGGAAGCTAAGATGGAAAACATGAAGAATGATCTAAAAACAAACATGGAAGGTTTGACAAAGTTGATACAAGAAATGTTTCCTAATGGTGAAAAGATAGTAGAGGAAACTCATGATGAGAACAAAATAAATGTTAATCGTGAGTTCATAAAATCTAATGTTGGAGGGAAGAACGACCATATTCCAAAAATGGATATGAGGAAGTTTGATGGAAAGGATCCTGTAACATGGATACTACAGATGGAGCAATATTTTGATCTCAATAATGAGCAAAACACACAAAAGGTACGCATTGCAACTTTACATTTAATACAAAATACATTTGTATGGTATCAATGGCTTTAGTCCTGCAAAAAAAATTGTCACTTGGTCAATTTTTACGGAGGAAATGATAGCACATTATGAGGATACAAACAGCAACACTGTAATATTCCAAAATTTTAGCCTTCAAGCTAAATGGAATATTAGAGTTGTTTTATCACTAGTTAGGTGAATAAATGGGTAGGGAGGCCCATTAACCTCTTTAGAAGGAGAAATAACACTCCTAATGTGAAAATGGGTAAGAATAAGTAGCGAATTTGAGCACCCTTGGGTGTGAAAAGAGATGGGATCATGTTGATTCAGTCAACTTTGACCAAGTCAACTAAGCTGTCTAGATAGATTGAATCTCCTTTGGACAACGCAGTTTTGGTAGAGGAAAAATTGCATGAGCTTGATGACACGTGTGAATGGGACCCAATGAGGATTTGTTATGGATGATTTTGGTATTTTGATCTATTGATCTTGTCTGTTTAGACTTGGCTTCCCCTTGCTGTTTAGCAAGGTAGCACTGGGTGTTCCCAGGTGGGAATCCCACCTCTTCCCTTGAGAGGCCTATTGAGAGAGCTTGTCCTGTATTGCTCCACATCCAGGCTCAAGGAAAAGCATCATTCTTCAGTCCCAGCGTTATTTCTGTAGCAGAATATTGCTGAGTTGCAGGGTGTTGCAGTGAAGGATTCTTACACCGCTTCCGGGTCTGTTTCTCAGTAGAAGGTGTTTTCCTCCTCTTGAGAAATCAGCTAGGAAGATTTCTGAGCACATTTCATATCTTGGCAGGAGGCCAAAGTGGTTCTCATCTCCTACAGGGAATTCCCTTGCAAGAACTACTTCATTTTATGCAGAGTTGCTGCAGCAGGGTTAAGACCCTTGTTTTTCAGCTAGTTTCCTAGCGAAAGGGCCAACCCTTCTCGCAGAAAGCTAGAGGAAGGGATTCTCATCCCTATATTTTGTTACTCAGCTATATTTATATGATGTTTCAGTAATACTACATTTTCTGAGCTGAATATTAAGATCTTCTCTTTCTTGTACATGTGTTTCATGAAACCCTTGCCGGGTTAGCTTTATAATGCAGTAAGGAGGCTAGATCTCTGTTTTCTTGACATATTATTCCATGTAACTCCAAATTCATGTTATTCCATTATTTTACTGTATAAACCCTCATAAAATAACACTGTATATGCTTCAATCTTTTTCTGCATAACTTAAGTCATGGGATTTGGCTATTTTTAAGCTGTCGGGTAGCCGGGAGGTCTGTTTAACATATCAAAAGGGAGGTATTTTTTATCACCATTTGTATGTGAGGGCATAAAAACATATGCTAAGGGAACCCAACGTTATTTCACCCATTAAAAACACATATATTCAAAAATAACGTTTCCAGGGTCTAATTCTTGCATTTTCCCCACTTGGGAAAGTGTAGGTATTCCTCTTTTGTTTTTTTTTCACTCATTTGAGGGATATGTGTTTTTGAACACATCATATGAGTCTATCTGCTGAATCTCCAACTTTGGAATATCCTAAGATATTCCTATTGTTGTAGAAAATCCCAATTTTGGGATATTACAGTGGTATCAAAGCTTCAATCTTGGCTCAGCCTGTGGAACTTAGCCATGCAGCTATCCATAGAAGGAGATATGAAAAGAATTAATACTCCATTATGTGGAGGAAAGAGGGAAGATAAGTTTACAAAGCTTCTTCCAAAATCTATACAGGGCATCAATGAAAATCTTAAGAAGATGAGAGGAGAGATGGAATCTCCTGATGAGTTTGGATCTAGAGCCAGATCTAGATTGGTACATGATAGGTGTGAGCATGCAGCTACACCCTATTATGCACAGTGCAGTCAAATGCCCAGGTTATCTATTAAAGAGATGAAAGAAGAGAAAATTCCGGAGGAGGGAACTCTTAGCAATTTCCTGCAAGAGTATGAATCTCAAACTGAGAGGTTTAGAGATCATATTAATTTCAAAGAGTTCTAAAAGATCAAGGTGGGAAGGAGCCAGCTGCATGACATGGATATATTTTCTCTATCTACCTTTGATGAATCTCCAACTTGCTCAGTCGAAGCTTGGGTGGAGGTCCGGAGGATTTGTGTACTTATTTGCAGCAGCACCCAGTTTCTGAAGAAGAAGCCATCAGAGTAGCAACACTGCACTTTGAAGGTAAGGCCTATGCTTGGTGGATGTTTGATTCATTTTCATTGAAAAATGTTAATACTTATTCTTTTTCAAAGTTCACTAAAATATTGGTTGAAATATTTGATACAAAACATGAGACAATCAAACCACTGAAACTTTTGCATGAATTGGAAGGGCTTGCAAACTCAAAACCACTTCAGAAACCTATTGGAGGAAATCAAATCTTGCATGATACCTTGCTAAAGGAAATATATTTGTTTCACAACCTTGAACAAGACGGCATGAAGGGTCCTTTTGCAAAGGAGGATCCTCTTATTAAGCAGTTACCTCCTATTCATATTGAAGATGAAGAGAAGGATGGAGGTTACAATGTTGTCACATCTAGAGCATATCTAGTGCCTCATGCAGAGGAAGGAGGAGCACATGCTCCAATAAGAGGATCTCTTGTGCCATTACAAGAAGTTCCTCAAGATCTCACATATAGGAGGCAAAATAAAATCGATGAGCAGCATCATTGTGAGATGATATTGATAGAAAGAGGAGATAGGGAGGAACGACATCATCACTTGATGAGAAACACACACCCCTATCTATTTCACAAATCTAGTGTAAGGAGGAGGGAGACTGGTTTGCGCTGTAAGGGTAAGGGCAAGGTTGCCCAACCATATGTACAGTATTCTCTTGCCATGGATGTCTCACTAAATGGAGGCATTCCACCGGGGAGGCCACCAGACTTGGAGTTGGTAAGAGGAATCTTTCCAGTTGGTTCACCACTCTTGGATTCCAGAGAGGTGAAACCTTTGGAGGAATCTATTGCAGTGCATATATTTTGGGATAAACTCAAGGAGGAGGGGGACATCATTCCATTTTCAGCATCACCCACTCTCACTATCTGTACTGCGCCGACAGAGGTTGTTGCAGTCATGGAAGATGGCACCTTCATGGTGCAAGGGATATGCTCCATGGATTGGGAGAAACATAGGGTACTTCCTTTGAGGGAGGAATTCTCCATACATTGGAGTAGATGGAGGCCACTCATGTTTTCTTTGACCAAGATCTGGAGATTCTTTTTGGAGGAGAGCTTTTCATGGGAGGCCAACTTCCAAAGATCACTACTTATTTTTGAGCATGAGCAGCTGCATGATGGGCATGGAAGCAGTCTGGAGGATGATTTTGGCATGAAGGGATTTTTTGGTCTCAATCTAGTCTCCTAAACCGAGCTCATTTAATTGTCAACCAGGATTTGTAAACTGCTGAAGTGAAGTGTACTGTATGTACCTAGGTGCTTGTTTCCTAATGCGTTGTGTGTAGTGTTTTGTGATGTTTTTGGTCTTTTATGATGATTTATGATGTTTTTGGTCTTTTGGTGGTTTTATGTTTACAAGGGAAAATGCCTAGAAAGCTAATGGAAAGGAGCTGGTGATTAAAAACAGAGTTAAGCCTAATTGATGGATAACAAATGACAAATGCAATTGGAAACACTGAAGCAGAATCAAATCTAAACTATGACAAAGTAAAAGCAAAGCTTGATAATGACTTTTAAGTAAATGATTCAAAACACAAACTAAACTTGAGAAATGATCACTAAGTATGCAAATACTCTAACTAAACAGTTAAACAACTAATCTTACAATGATGCAACATTTTGTCCTTAATTAGAGATTTGGAACAGATTTGGAGGAAAAACATTGATACCATCCTAAGATCTTCTATTCTAAAACTAATTCCTATCTCTATTCTGCAATTCAATTGAATGTCACAAAACCTTTACTCAAAAGTTATTGATTTCTTTTCAAAGTAGGCTTTTGAGGGAGGACTCTGTTTATGAAATGATAAGGGAATTGCAGAGATACTTCAGGCCTTATAGTGATGTTGTCTTCTGTTCATATGGTTATGGATCAATTGTAGATTTTAGAACAAGAAGATGTTTGTAAATAATGAAGGCTGTCTTGTTAATCTTAACAATTGAAGTAATCTATTGTGCAGTGGATGACAATCTGAATATGAAGTGCAAGTGCAATGAGTTAATCTAAGAATGAACTTAAGATGCCACTAATCTAGAACAATGCTGAACTATAAGTCATCATCAAACTCAAAACAAAGTAACTGAACATGAGTTAAGTGCAATTAAACTCCGGAGTATCCTAACTATGCTATCATGCATTATTCTATGAAGTTACACAATCTGTTTTTCCATCATTAGTGATATTTTGGAAGAGTTCCTTCTTTTGGAAGAGGTATTAGAGCAATTCTGACTGTGTAATTGAATGCAAATGCAAGAAAAAAGACTGAAAGCAATGAAAAACTAAGATATCATATCCTTATCCTACTCGTCATTATGATGTTTTGGGCAAGCGTTTAAGAGCAAGAACAGAGATGATACTTAGTGCAAACACACAACTAAATCATTCATTACCACGGTCATGTCTTGAACTTCTTAAGAATTTCTTGGAAGAGTTTCTTCTTGTGGAAGAGTGATTAGAACAAGTGTAACTGTGATAGTGAACAACAAAAACTACAACTAAATCCTACAGTACTATAGCCATTTCCCATTCATCATTATAATCTTTTGGAAGAGCTTCTTCTTGTGGAAGAGTTAGAATGAGTATAACTATAGTAGCTAATTAAAACAACTATGAATTCAACTTCAAATCCTACAATACTATAGCCATTTCCCATTCATCATTATAATTTATTGGAAGAGCTTCTTCTTGTGGAAGAATTAGAATGAGTATAACTACAGTAGCTAATTAAAACAACTATGAATTCAACTCTAAAAACGTAAAGGCAGCTAGAATACTTATCTAATTTACGCAAATAAAATCCGTGCAAGAGGCAGGGGCCCTCTACCACCTGACGGAATTCAACTCCAAATTAAATCAACGCCTTCAAAACAACTCTGTCTACTTCATTAAAGATGAAAGAACTTGAACATAACACTCTGCGTCTTCAGAAATGTAGCACAGAATCTAAATAAAATCTAGCATAAAATCTAACATCAAATCTAACATAGCTCTCGGTTTCCCAAGTGTTTATAAAGAAAATGCACATAACAAGACTTGCAACAATTCAGGAACACTGTCTTTCCTTATCGGAATCACGTTAGGACTCTTGAAATGGCTGCGTGAAGAGGAAAAAGACATCTGGACTGAGACAGTCCTAATAGAAGTCTGCTTTCCTAAATGTGTTCCCACGTTCCAAAACCGTACCCATAATTCGTTTCTTCCTCCATGATGAGCAACGAACCATGTAGACATGACGTGGATTATGCCCATATGCGGTTTTCCTTGAGAGGCCACCTGGAACATACTCAAACGTGAAGGCAGCTGCAGAATCACCGGTTAGCTACGGAATGTCTGCATTCTGCAGCTAGTTCCGGTCAAAATGCTTTATAATGGAAAAAATCACAAAATTTAGCAAGTCAGTCATGTAAATCATTCTAGAATTAATTTTAACTATATTCATTGATCAATTGGGTCTAAGATAGCAATGGACAAGGGAAAATGAGGTAAAATGAGGTGAAGGAAAGCACAATTTTGAGGCTCAACATACCCCCACTGCTGTCTCTTTGCATGTCCTCATGCAAATTATCCTATGAACTCAGAGGCTTCTGTAAGGACATCTAATCCTCTCCTTCTCCTTTGTCTGGAAGCTAGAGATCTTCTGGGTTTTCTGATAACAAGTTTGAACCTTAGGTTGGTGAGTGCCCTGATTAGCTTTTTGTTCCTTGTCTTCAACTTTTCATTGGTCTTCTCTACTTTGTCTATATGCAGGGATAAGGTTGAGTTCATATCAGTTTTGAGCTTGACTTGATCCTTGATAATTTCATTCTCATTTTTGATGTGTCTATTCAGTAATTCCAACTCATACCTATCCCTTCTTAATATATCTATTTCAGACAGTGGAGGACTGGGGGTTCTCTCTCTGCTTTCTGAAGCTCTCCTCTCCAAAGTTTCCACATAGTCATAAATTTCCTGTTGAGCAGGGTCAATTTCAGGGGTTCCTTCATAAAATCCTCTTCAACATCCTCTTCAATGGATGTTTCTTCATCTTCTATATTGATTACCCCTGTTTGTTTGATTAGTGTTTTCTTCAGTTTCCCTTTTAGTCTGTGGCTTCTTCTAAGCTGAGAAGATCCCTCTCCTTTCTCCATGGCAGATTTCCTGATTACTTTTTCTTCCTTAAGTTGCCTCTTGATTTGAGTCAACTTTTCTAAAATGATTTCCTCACTGCTCTCTTGGACTGGTTTGTCAATTTCAACTTTTGAGGCCCTCCATTTCCTACTTCTCTTTGTAGGCTGTGGTTCAGGTGATGGTTCTTTTGCTTCTTCAAAATGATTTCTTATTAAGAAATCGTCCCATGTATCATTTGTTTTAGCTAGATGATGTTCAATCAGAATTTTGACCAAACCATGATGATATAGGGTTGTTTCTAAAAATTGAACCCTTCTTTGAACACAGGAAGCCATCTTCTTCAGACTTTGAAGCAAGAAATATGGTAGGTTTAAGTCTTCCCCCAGGAAATGCATCATTAGTCTAATGTGGTAGACATAAAATGTTCCATATCTACCCTCACATGTAATAAATTTTTGCAGAAGAAGTAGTATGTTTCTCCATTTTTTTTTCAATGCAGAACTCGGAATTCCTTTCTTAAATACACTGACATCCATACCTGGTGATTTTAAAATTTGTTTCCAGGAGTCATTGTGGAATTCTCTATTTTTAAACCATCTCTCTCCAGTTCTGAGCAATCCTGTAGCCTCTGCAATGAAAACTTCAGTGACAGTAAATTTT